>SCLG01000464.1:0-34640 GCA_004367875.1 Oikopleura albicans | reverse complement strand
AATATTTATAAAAAATTAAAACTCAAATTTGCTAATTTCTGAAAACTTTCAGCCTAGGTATTAAAAAGGGATATTTTTTGGGTAGAGCAAATGGGATTCAAAATTTTTCAAATGATGTTTTTGGGAGAGGTCGATACTTTAGAAATGTTCACAAAAAAGGGGTGAGCTGTCATAAAATGCCCATTTTTGATTTTTTTGGCAAAATTTTTAGGGTCGCCGGCTAGCCTATATATAATATTTGTATTTGTATTTTTTAACCCTGTAAGTTTTTCCGAAAATTGGGACGCGATGGAATTATTTCGTACAATGAGTATTTATTTTTGCTTTGTATTATTACGAAGCCCAAGCAGGGTTTTGATGTTGCTTTCAAAATGTTCGACACGGACGGTAATAAACTGATCGACTACGAAGAGTTCAAAGTTCTAGAACGCATCTTTCGACAATCGGCCGAAAATACAGTCGACCAGGTAAGCCTTTTAATAAACATTTTTCCATTATGTTATTTATGACACGGGTTCATTTGGGAGAAACGTCATTTTGGCGCAAAACAAAACACAAAAAACCGATGTATTAAAAAATGAATTTAACCTTTAAAGTTCGAGTATTTTATATCGTCCATATCATTTATCAGCATATTTTTTGTGTCTAACATACTACAAGGGGTTGGTTATAAGGTCTGAGATTTGGTCCTTTGTTAGCTCTTATCTTGAGAGTAAGGCAAAATTATGTCTTTACTGTTTTAATGTTTTTAGGGTCTCTAAATAGGTCACATTTTTGGCTCATGTTGTTCTTTCTCCCAAATAAATCGGTGCATTTTAGCTGCTGTCGGGTTAACCATTACCCGCGCATATCAATAAAGATCAGTTTTTATCGATATGAATTTTCATCGGACGTAACTCTGATTGGTTACAAGAATTCTTGTATTTACCATTTTAAAATTTATTTGGCGCGTTTTCGTTAAATAAATAGTATTGAAAATTCCAATAATTTGAATTCATCGCTTTCAAATACATCATAGTTATCACCTAAAAAGGATATGATACACGGAAAATGATTCTTTAACCCCTAGGCTCATATTTTTTACATACACATTACAAACAACCAAAACAGCCCGGGCCGAAAAGCACGTAAATATAAAACTACCGCGCTTCGCGGGTTATAAATGCTCGGAGTGGGGTACTTTCGCGACCATTTGTGGTCGCGAAAAAAAAAACGCGTTTATGAGTACTTTCGCGACCACACCATTTGGTCGCGAATCGTTGTTCAAAAGATGGTTTTGGGTGAAGTTTCGCGACCACGGTTTGTAAATAGAAACAAATGGTCGCGAAACCTTAATTAAAACACCATTTCGCGACCATGTGGTCGCGACACCATATTTTGAACAACGATTCGCGACCATTTCTTTCACCAAATGCTCCGCATGGCGGAACTATAATTACCTTGGAAACATTTGATGTTGAGTAATTTTCGGTTGAAATAAAAGTATTGATTTTTGTCAAAAATAATTTTTAACCCCCTGAGTTCAAAAAAAGCGTCACTACATAAAAATCAATCATCCATTAATATAATTTATAAGAGCTACATAATGTAACTCATGTTCACCCAAAAAAAAAATGGATGAATAAGGTAAAACTGATCCTTAACCCATCATACTGCGAGACTTCAATTTCAAAAAACACTATTCGAGGTTATCTTTGGCAATAACGATCATAAGGTAAACAGAAAAAAACGTCTCACAAAAAACAGTTACAGTATGATGTGATCATTACGGTACTTTGTGTTTCATTTCAATCAATTTCATCTTTAGCGTACACAGATGATTATCTGTTCGCTGTTTCATATTTAACTCTGTCGTGTTTTTTAGGCCAATTTTTGGTCCTTCTAGACATTCTCAGCCATTATTGCTTGTTTATAAACTAAATTACACCACATAACCCGCCATGTTTACACCATCAAATCTCAAAAAGTGTTAACATAACGGAATTTTGTTAACATAACGGGTTATGTGGTGTATAGTGTTTACAACATCATCATGCAACTTTTTTTCATTTTTTTCTCACGATTAATTCGTGTATTTTTCGTCTAATACACCACCTGCGCAGTTATCTTTCCAGCAAATTTTTCAAAAAGCGGAAAGATAACTGCACCGTCGGGAAGATAAGTGCACAATGTGTAGGCGATTTTTCTGAAATTTGTAAGTGCGGAAAGATAACTGCACCTACGGGGCCGTTCTAGATTGTTTCAAATTTCTAAGGGCAAAATGCGCTAATGAGCTTCTATAGAGAGAAATAAGAGATAAAATGCCAAAAAAAAATAAATTTTTTGTTGTTGTTTTTCGCCCTTTTTGTCTGTTTTCCCCCAGTATTTCCGCCTACGCACTACCCATCTGAGATAACAGTTTGCAATTGAGGTAACACTTTTACTTTTATTAGATTTTTTTATCAGTTCAGAAAGAAAAAATAACTCACAAGGGACATTGGTCGCTTTTTTTTNTTTTTTTTTATCATTTGTACAATAAATGAAAATAAAATTAAGAATTTTTAATGACAAAAATAAAAAGGCAAAAAATATTTCGGGCGGAAAGATAACTGCGCAGTGTGTAGGCGGATTAACTGGAAAATTTTTCTGGAAAAAGCGGAAAGATAACTGCACCGACGGGGCTGAGCGGAAAGATAACTGCCGGAAAGATAACCGCGCAGGTGGTGTAACTTAAGCATTGAAAAAATCTTCTAAACAAACGTCCTACCCAATTATCTTGACATATATCAATTATCTTAACACTTTTTGAACATAACAGTTGTTAAGATAACTGGTTAGGTGGTGTATTTAAAAATAATGAGGTATTATTAATGACCCAAATATGACTCATTACGACTCAATATGCATGATTATTAATACAGGGGGTCTGGTTATAAGGTCACAAGCTGTGACCGTTTTAAGGTCAAGTCATCTTTTTTGCACTAAGGTCAAGTCATTTTTTCTTGCACTAAGGTCAAGTCAATTTTTTTGAAGTATGTGTATTGGGGAAAAAAACTTTGAAATAATGTCTTTTTACACTTTTTTTCTTAAAAATAGTGTCTTTTTTAACATTTTCTAGAATGAAGACCTTAATTTGGATAAAATCAATTGTTAAAATTTTTTTTAATGGTAATATTATTACTAATAAGGTAAATTCAATTTTTTTTTGAAGTGCAATAAGGTCAAGTCATTATTTCCGGCTTGACCTTATAACTAAACCCCCCTGTAACCCAAATATGATATTTGGGTCAGGGACTGTACAAGTTTTAGTATTTTTTAACGTGCTAGAGTGTTCAGCTAGGTTCAAAATGTATGGCCTAAAAACGCGACGTTGTTTATGTTAAAATTTAAATACCTTTCAACGGAAGTTCAATTTTCTGGAAGATAAAGCCCGAATTGGCGATTTTATCTTTCGTGTTCATCATTTACTAAGATTATGAGGGCTTCAAATTCACTTTGAAGCTTTTTTTCATTCATCCATCCATTCATTCATTTCATTAATAAAAACCTAATATAACAATTTAATTTCATCGATTCAAACCGTATGATATGTATCAATTTAATGTTATGTTATCCAAATACTTTTCGGCTACAGGTATTTGATAAGCTTAAAAACTCTGTGCAAAAATTGAGATCGGATGCGAAAAACAAATTTGGAAAAGTAACTACAGGAAATTTCCCCGGGAAAATATCATAATACAGAGGGGTGATATAAAAAAACATACCCAAACGGGCAAAATAAGCGAAAATAAATCAAATTGCCGAATATTCAAATTTTCGCCAAAAGCGGCGCCTATATTTACCGTAGATATTCCCAGTACGCCGTTTTAAGTTCATTTTATCTCGCTTTTTTGGGATTCCGTATATGGTGTGGAAACTCGAAATTTGCCGATTTTGTATCTAGAAATTAATACGCATCGGGGGAAGAATTTCATCGCTTCTCTCTTTCAAAATTATTTTTCTTCGTTTCGGAGTTGGAAAATAAATTTCTAGATACAAAATCGGCAAATTTTGAGAGTTTCCACACCATATCACTTAGCATAAAATTCTAGAATACGTAAGGTCCCGAGTTCGAGTCCCCACAAAATCCTATCTTTTCAATCTGTAACACCCGCTGTAGATTTATGTTTTGGCAAATAGTTAGGACTACCAAAATTTAGTATTCGTTTTAAAAGGTTTAATGTTACTTAGCCGCTTAGTAACATTTAACTTTTTAAAATAACTACTAAATTTTGGTAAGGCTATTTGCCAAAGTATAATTTTGTTGTACATCATTTTTTTCGGTCAGTTTTCAAACTTATATTTCAGATTTTGTTATAAAAAATGTGATTTTTTTTTTGTTTTTCGCACCTATTACTCATTTTAAACGTTGCCGAATTTCTTCGATTCTGGTTAAAAAAAAACTGTGCATCCTGAAAAATCCAAAATGAAAACAATTACTTCGTTTTCAGATCAATTTTTATTTAGGAGAATGATGATGGCTCATTTGGGACAACTTTGTCCTACTTCTTTTTTGGCCCAGAAGATAAATTGCAGTTAACACACGAAAACTTCTATGACTTTATGCATAACTTGCAATCGGAAGGTAATCTTAACCTATAAACGTCATTTTTTAGTCATCCTTAATTGACCCTAGGCCGTACAGTGGTATTAAATGTGATCAGTGAAATTTTGGATTCAAATTTTAGGCCTCACGATTGTTATTGTCCTTTTTTAACCCCATATTAGGCCGATTTTTTTTCCAGAGTTATTTCAAATTCAAAATAGAGAAATTGATTAACCTTGATGACTGTAGGTCTAGGGTTAAACCGGATACATATTGACCGCCAACAAATAGATTTTGTTTTTTAAGTAATTTGTTCTAGAACATATGATGATTGAACATACACCACCTGCGCCATTATCTGGCCGAAATATTCGCCCAAAAAATTTTTGTTACGTAATAATGGCCAGATAACGGCCGTGGCGCATTCCTTAACATATAAAGATAGGACTTTTTGGAAAATTATAGCTCCAAATTCTGGCCGGACAAAGGAACGAGCGGGTATTCCGGTAAGATAACAGCGCAGCGGGTGTGTTTTTTAAAAATAAATGAAAGTCAGTTTTTCTCGTCATTTCGAAAGTTACCGGTTTTAGAGACATTTCGAAAGTTACCGGTTTTAGAGTCAATATCACCGGTTCAAAACCTACTTTCCGGTTCCCATTTTTTAATTCCGTCTTTTATAGTTCTGGAATTAGAGTTTAATGCTTTTGCCCGTGGAAAGTGGGAAATAACGGAGCTCGAATTTGCGGAAATGTTGCTCCGGTATACCGACGTTTGGGATATGGAAAGTCAACTCAAGGGAATTGCCAAACGATTAAACAATACTTCTGGTATCACTTTGGATGAATTCAAGGCATTTTTCTTCTTCTTAAATAACCTCGAAAGTTTTGCCACCGCCATTCATTATTATGCCCTCGCCAATCAGCCAATCGGTCCACGTATGTACCGTGTGAATACCCTAAAGGGAAACCTAACCCGTTTTTTACGTAGATGAATTCCGAAGGGCGGTCGAAATTTCTACCGGAGAGCGGCTCAGTGAAAATTTGGTACAGACTGTTTATGCCATTTTTGACAAAAATGGCGATCAAATGGTAAGACTTTTGTGCTAGTAACTCACAGGTTACCAGATTTAATACCTTATCAGTCATGCGCATATTGGGTAGCTAGCTACCCATTTTTTCTTTGTTTTTAAATAAAAAGAGAACGGCTTCTGATAATAAAAAACGGACAACGGATTTGAAATCAAAAACATTTTTTACGTTTTTATATACAGTTACGTTTTTTATATATAGGAGAAAAATATTTTTTTTTAGAAAATTGTTTTTACGTTTGGATCCGTGGAGGACGAGGGTTAAGGTTGAAAATCACTCCAGTAAGAGAAGAAGAACAGGGCTTCAAAATAAAATAATAATCAAAAAAAAAAAATCCGTTCATTGTTTGGCGCGCTAGAGCAAATTGGGTAGCTAGCTACCCCAGATGCGCATGACTGTTATAGTAAACTCGATGCGCATGACTGTTAATAATTCCTAGCTAAGTAAAAATGCACACTGTTTTTATTTTAAATTTCTTCTTAAAACTTTTTCTTTTAATAATTTGAGGAAATTCTCAATTGGTTACAGTCCCGGAGGGATTATTAGGTCAGGGCGTATTACGCCAAACTGCCATGATGCTTGAGTTATTACTCAACTTTTTGAAGAAATATGTTCGGGCAACTCCACCTACGCACTTAACGGTTATTAGCCACTTTTTATACGACAGTCCGTTCGATAAATTGCAAAAATTCGGATAATTACAGTCCTGACCTTCTTGATGTGCACCCTCTTGATATGCAGGACTGCCTTGATGTGCACTTTTTCAGCGAAATTTACGAGACCGCCGAATGTTAAATTTGGAATGATCAAAATAAAAATACAGGGGGGTCTGGATATAAGGTCACAAAAAGTGACCGCTATAAGGTCAAGTCATCTTATTTGCACTAAGGTCAAGTCATTTTTTTTTAGATAAATTAGGTCAAGTCATTTTTTTTCGAGCTTGACCTTATAACCAGACCCCCCTGTACAGATTCCTTAATTTTGCTCGACCTAAAATGTACCGTTTTAATCCGAAAATCTAACCTAAAAAGTTGTTTTTCAGAAACGTAATATGCACATCAAGAAGGTTGGGTCTGTAATGGAATCTGTATTTTAGGCGTACATGAGAAATTTATTTATTTATTTTTATGTTAAAATTGTTTTTAGCTTTCTCATAAAGAATTTATTGGCGTCATGTCTGACCGTCTCAGCCGACAAAACAAGGTTAGATTTAAACAATTGAAATTTATTTAGTTTATTATTTTTGATTTTTAAAACGTTAAATTTTAGATCCCAATTATTTTATTATTCCTCTGAATAGATTTTTTAGGTTTGGTATTTTTGCCATTAAATATTATGCAAATTTTAAATTTTTAAGAATTATTTTATGCTTATATCCCATAATATACCGTATGGGCTCAGAGGCGCGATTGGTATTTTGTAAATATAAGTTGTAGCGCGTCTCTTTGGCCAGACTGTAATTTTTATCCGGTCAATATAAAAATGCTTGAGACTTTCAGCATACTTATATTGATTGGTTTACATGCCTTGCCGAAATTGTCATTAATGTTAAACGTTGCTATTTTCGGGGACGACCAACTCGCCTGTATTCCAATTTTTTATCAATTGTAGGGATTTTTTCAAAAATTAAATAGAGTTCTAATTTTTTTCACAAAATAAATAAAAAAATTCTGCTGGAAGCGACCACGAGTTTCCTAGGTCAACTGGAGTTCCCTAAATTATTTTTCACGCAATTATTAGGGGGATTTATAAGGATTTTTCGAAATTATTTTTTTAACAATTGTTTCGAAAATTTAAACTAAGAATTCGTTTTCGAAAAATCATTTTCTTTTCCAAACATAGTTGTTCAAAATCTTTACCCAAAATTATTTACCAAAAGATTTCTAGATTATTTCTCAGATTTTTTTTCAAATTTGTGTGCTGAAATTTTCTGAAATTGTTCCAGTACTCGTACCTGAAATTTTTAGACGTTATGGGAAAAATACAGGCTAGTTGAGCGCTTCTTACCTTTTCTATATCTATCTCTATATATATATTCGTCGAAAGAAATGTTTCATTGCACTGTTGTTGCTTCAATGTTTTCGACCAATGAGGATTCGCCGTTGGTTTCAGCGATTTGTACGGCTCAGGCCAAAAAAAAAACCCACAAAAAAACTAGACCGTTAAGTTAACATTTAGACCACGGATACAGCAGGCCTCACTTATTTGGTAATTTGGGTGATATCACACAGTTTTCACGTCCCGTTTTGGGTGGAGGGTATTTTCGCGAATTTTTTTGGAGGTTTTCGCGAATCTTTTTTGAGGTTTTCGCGAATATTTTTTGAGGTTTTCGCGAAAATTTATTTCTTTGGGTTTTTGCGGAATTTTAATTTTATTGGTTGTTCGCCAAATTTTATCTTATTGGATTTTCGCGAGATTTTATGTTATTGGGTATTCGCGAAATTGGATTTATTGTTAATTTCGCGAGCCCAAATGTTCGCGAAAGTACCCCACTCCCTGTTTTGGGCCACTTAACACACTTCATGGGAATCACAGTTTCTAATACGGATGAATCTCATATGATATGAGAAACATATGTATATATTTTTTTACATATGTAATTTGACATATGTCTTTGCTCCATTATTTTTAGACCGAGACAGTATTCATAGTAAGCATATACCGCAGTGTCTGCTTGGCTGTGATCGGCTTTATTTTTTAAGCGATATTCATTTATGACTCCGATTGGACGCGTATAAACTTCAATTCGTATAAAGTATAATTTAAATAATTCCAAATGGGGAAAAAGTGGAATCCGTAATAACTTTTTCGACGATTGTACTTTCTTCATTTTCTAGTTTAACCGTGGATAACCACCAAGGGGTTTGAATTACTATAAACTGAACAACGTCTAATTTGAATAAAAGAAATATGTTCGACCAATTGCATAATCATGGGGAATTGCATAATCATGGGAAATTGCATAATCATGGGAAAATTGACATTCCATTTTATTCTTATTATACCGTGTACCAATTGAAGTCTCTACCCGTACAATGGGTTCCTAATTAATGTCAGGCTTTATCTAGTCTTTAATGGAAAATTCAATATCAGGATTGCCAAACGGATTATTACGGCACCGGTCATTTTTGGTTATGGGGGTCAGGTCAGAATTATATTAAAATGTATTTTTTGTACTTTTTAATATGAAAAAAACACGTTCTGGAGTCCGCCTACGCCCTACACTTTAAACGAATGCGGGGAATAATTTATTGTGTATTTCGCGAAAGTTCGTGCTATGTTTCATTTTATTTGAAACATTCGAGCACAGCCAGTGTATTTTATTTTTCCCTAAATTTAAACCCTTGTCATACTTTTTTTCTCAAAAGTTTTAACTTTTTGGGTCACTTTTCTAGAATCTTATCCGTTTGACAACCTTCACATTTGACTTCAAAAAAAGTAAAAAATGCTTGCCGTAATCTTTAAAATGATATTATGAATTATAGTTTCGCAATTGCCATGCTTTGGGCTCAAAATATGTTTTGACGGATAAATGTTTATTTATTTTTTTTAATTTGCCATATATCCGTAATATTTCTTCCATACAGTCCATTATCTCAAAATTTTGCTTCCCGAAAATAAATTTNCAAGTGTTAGGTTTACTATGTCGGCTTTGTCAACCGTTTGGAACATACCAATTACGTAATCATTACAACGATCAATCGTTGCTTGCCCGCCATAATATTACCCCCACTTTTCCAAGCTAGAAAACGTGGCCGGCGACTTGTTAAAAAGTGGTATGTCTAAAATTTTTGCATCTTTAATTTTAAAGTAACGGTTAATTTCTGAAAAAATGGCGACAACTGATAAATATGCAAGTCTCTGAAAAAACTCGGGTTAATTGAAAAGTGGCGGTTAAAAAGTAAAACTTGAAAAGTGCCGGTTAAAAAGTGCCGGCTTACATACACTATATTTACGGTTAGCGTATTCGGTTTAAAGCTACCCCAGTTACACCGATAACATATCCATTTACTCCAAGTCTTGAAAAATCGCCCTTTAGCGCCAAATGTTTCAAAACTGGTCCTTATTTAGCAACCACGGCAGTAGTAATTTACACGTGCGAGATTTTACCTACTCCAGGGATAGGAAAAAAAATGAGCTTGCGTGCGACGCGCTCGAGACACGATCGTGGGAACGTCGTGTTTTTTTTAACGTCGCGTCTTAAAATAACATCGGCCGAAGTAAGCCCTATTGGTCACCTTTTTGGGAAATAGTATGAGTCAGAAATATGCTGCAAAATGCTGCATAGTATGCTTACAAATGCTGCATAGTATGCTTACAAATGCTGCATATAATGCTTACAAATGCTGCATGCAATGCTTACAAATGCTGCATAGTATGCTGACATTATGCTGCATCTAATGCTGCAAAATGCTCCCCTATGCTGCCAAATGCTCCTATAGGCTTACAAATATGCTGCATATAGCTGCATAGGGCCCCTACCTCCTATGTTTACATACCCCTGATGGCAGCATAGGGCCTCAAAAAATCCATGAAAAGGAGCAAAAAAAATCCGGAAAAACAGATAAAAATGGTCAAAAAATAGGGAAGTTTTTAAGGTAACATGAAATTAGGGCGGTATCTCACAGGTGGAATATTTAAAAAAAATCATTATTTTTGTGCATCTAACACTAAAGAAAATTTAGCAAATAATGCAATGAAATATTTTAAAAATTTGGCTCATTAGTATATTTTTTGCACTGATCATGATGATGGGGTCAAAATTGTAATATGACCCATCTAGAGGGTCATTTTACAAACTCATCGTATAGGGACGTTTGATACCTTATCCCAAAGGATTTTTTGTGGTGATTCCGAATATGTGGTTTAAAAATTTGTCATTTTGAGATTTGACTTCGTTACCGGTGGTTTTTGCCTAAATCCTGAAAAAATGGAATAACTTTCTGGTTGAATTTAAAATTTACTCAGAGAGTAATTTGGACAAGCAGATTACGAATATATTGTCTAATATTTCAAAATTTTATGAAGTCGCCGGTGGTTTTAGGATAAACCCTAAAAGTGGAAAAAGTTTAAATAATGGCCTGGTTGAGCTGAAAATTCAGTTATGGGGTAATTTGAACATGATTATTACAAATATTATCTCCAATATTTTATAATTAATATTTTTTACTCGTTATTTTGGGCAAAACTGATAAAAACAAAAAAAAATGGTTTAAATAAAATTCTCACGTGAATTACTGAAATAAATCCGTTTTTAGACTACAAATTAGATATATTTGCAAACAATTATGTATAAAATGTCAATGCAAAGTACGACACGTGGTGTAGTAGTGTAGTAGTTTGACAAAAGACTGTGATTTTGATAAATTGCCAAATATATTTTTTTCGTACATTAAGACGTTTTCATTTGAAAATTATGCCGTTAACAAGTAACATAACTAAAATTGATAATTATCATTTTGTGAAGCCTGTTCGTGCAATTTTTTCTGGATCCAGTCAATCTGGAAAAACGTATTTAATAGGGAAAATTATAGAGAACCAAGAGATATTATTTGGCGAAGAATTCAACTCCGTTAGCTATTATTATCCCGACTACTTAGAAGAAAGTCCTGTTCAATATCATAACTTAACCGATAAACCTGTAACCTACGACGCCGGATTTCCTAAAAAAGACGAAATATTGGCTTTAAACGAAAACTCGCTTTTGATAATTGATGACCAGGCTGATACGGCAGTCAAGAGCGATTTAATTAGCCAACTCTTTAAAGTTATATCAGGAAAACGCAATATTTCTGTTATTTTGGTCACTCAAAACTACTTTATTCAAGGGAAACACTCCCGCGACATTAGAAATAGTTGCAATTACGTAGCTTTGTTTCGTAATTGCGCTGACGCCTCACTAAATAGAAGAGTTGCAACGGCCTTTGGACTCAAAAACGCTTACAACGCAGCAGAACGTGACATATTTTCTACCCAAATTTACCCCTACATATTTATCGACCAGTCTCAAAGAGCGCAGCTGTCCGATTTTAGACTTTATGTGGACATACTTGGTGGCTGCCGTATTGCTTATAATAATACTGGCATGAAAGGGTATATATTACAAGAAAAAGATTTCCTGCGAGTTTATCGAATTATAGCTGACAAAAAATTGGTGGTCCTAGCGTGTCCAAAAAATGAAGACAAGGAGCGGCCAAAATCAGAGCCCACCAAGATCAAATCAAGTGATGGACGAGCAAGAAAACGAAAACGGAAAGACAAAAGAACTGGCGAAGAATTTGAATGAAATCTACACAAATATCAAATCAATACCCAGTTATAGTGCTAAAATTTCGGACTTTTTACGAAAAAATCCTTCAAGTTCACTATTTAAACAGGTTCGCCATAAATATCCCAGACGAAGAATAAGGTCCTTTTTTCCTTTCCATATTATGATGAGCGATACAATTAATTATCGTTCATATGGAATGCCAGAAAATCGTGGTTTTAAATACATTATGGTTTTGGTGGACGTTTTTTCGAAAAAAGCTTTTGCGCAACCAATGAAACGAATGAAGGATTTGGACGCTACAATTGCTATGGAAAAAATGCTCAAAGAAGTCGCCGATATCCCAAAAATATTGATCACAGACGCCGGAACTGAATATTATAATTCCAAAATGGAGAATTTATTTCACCGATTTGGAATTAAGCACTACTCGCTCAGTGGAAAACACAAGGCTTGTGTAGCTGAACGATTCATAAGAACGCTAAAAAGTCGACTCGAGCGGTATTTTTGGGACAAAAAAACACGAAATTGGGTCGATGTTTTAGACCAATTTATCGAAAATTACAACGGTACATACCACCGATCCATCAAGATGACTCCTAATGCTGTAAATGAAAATAATCGTAAAGTTGTATTTGATAATTTATACCCCTTTGCCAAAAATAATATTCGGCCGCGTCTTGGCGTAGGCGATAAAGTTCGTTTACTAAGAACGAAAAATATTTTTGAGAAGGGGTACACCCGATCTTGGACAACTTCTATTTTTCAAATTAGCAAAGCTTTTAGCCAGTCTGGTGTGGATTTTTATGAGATTGCAGACTTAGAGGGAAATACAATAAAACGACACAAATACTACTGGGAGTTGAACTTGGTGGCTCGAAATGATAATTAATTTGTACGGAAAAATGGCGGCAAGCGATTCAAAACTACTTTTTTCCATGCCAAACGTATATCTAGACCGGCGATTTAGTTACAAAATTGGTGTGCGGCATCTACATTTCGAAATACGTCTAACAAGAGAAAACAGTAACTTACGAAATAATGAATTATTTTGTCTCAGTTCCAATTTGGTAGACCGCTCGTCAATTAATCCTAACCAAAGTTTGCATCATTTTTGGATTTCGTCCAAGTTGAGTGTTATTCACCGATCGAAGCCGATGGACGTTGTGTATTATCCTTTACAAATGTACGAGCTGGAAAATGGTTCATTCGAGATATCGAGACTGTGGCCGAACAACGAAATTGTTCATTTTGAAAATATTTTTTTACAGTTAGAAGTATTAAAACTTGATCCTTATGGTCGGGTTTAGCAAGTCAATTGGCGACTTATCGACAAGTAGAAAATGGGTCGACAAAAAAGATATAAAAACAGTGAAATCACTCAAAACTCAAATCGGAGCCGGAAAACCTACAAAAAAGAGACACTCAACTATCGACGTTCACAAATCAAAGAAGCCCTCAAAAAAGCGGAAAAAGAACCTCTAAACACAAATGATTTAAGTAAAATCCTTAAAAAAGAGAAAAATTTTATAGGTATTTTTCCCTGTGATAAATTACTTAAATTGCATATAATTAAAGAACCGGTATTTTTTATAGCTAACTTAGACCCGTCACATAAGCCCGGTTCTCACTGGGTAGCCTTTATGATAAATAAAAAAACGGTAGAAGTTTTTGACTCTTTAGGCTTTAATAAAGCCAATTATTCGCCGTATTTGCTAAACTTTCTCAGCCGGTACAAACATTCTCACAAAATTAAATTTTCGCCAATTTTACAATCTTCTTATACTTTTACATGCGGCTTATTTTGCATCTATTTTATCCTTTATAGAAATTCGCTATCATTTTTAAACTGTATACGGAAATTTACAAGTAACTTTTACGCTAATCACCGAATACTTTACTCACTTTTGAATAAAAAAATATAAAAAAAACATAACTAAAGGTCTTTTTCTAATTCAGAAAATAAATGCCTAACCCATGGAAGCCGAATATGCGCGGGTCGAATCAAACACCATCGCTCGCGAAAATGCTTTTCAAATTGATTCGCAGGTCATTAAGACTCATTATCCGAGGGATAACAATGATAAGATCCTTACATTTGTTATTTCCGAAGATCCCAACCTGTGCCTAGATTTCCCGAGTCTAACAATAGCGGTTACTGTTGATTTGCCGGTCAATCGCCTCCCAGATAATGGTTTCGCGGCCAAATTATTCAAAACGTTAAATATTGAGATAAACTCTCAGTTAATAACATCTACTAAAGCACTGTGAGTTGCTAATTTATATTTAAATTTTTGAATTAAATGTTTTAAATAGCAACGAATTGCCGCTAGTAGATTATATTGCAACGATGGGGAATTTTAACCCCGGATATATTTATTCGGGATTGTACACTAGCGGTTATTTCGATCCCTGGAACCTGGACAGTGACGCATTGAGCGGAGACCAGTTAGAAATGATCAAAACCAGACGCAGTACGCTATCAAAATCAACAAATTTGGTCAAACCGTACACTTTTTTATTCCGTCCACCTGTTGGTATTCTTAATTCAAAAAAGCCGCTTCTCCCTAAAAGCGAACTAATTTTAACATTTGACCGCGCACCTGCCGATTTATCGCTAATAAATACCATAACTATTAACGATGACACACTGTCTGGAAAAGTTTTACCGCTAAAAAATGTCTCACTAACAGCGCATTACCACTCTTCCCCTTATTTGCGCAATTATTTTGATACGATCAGTAAAAATGACATTTCTTATCAGTACGATGAAATCTCAGTTTACCACAAAAATTTACCACAAGGCGACACGATAATTAGATTATCAAATATAATTGGCGGCAACACGCCGTCTTTTTTATTCGCCGGAATTATTGAATCCGACGCACTTAATGGTTCATTAGTAAAATCATGTACGGCTTTCAAACGGCACAGTGTTAAGGAATTTGATTTAACTCTCAACGGTTATTCGTGTCTCGGTTTCCCCTTAGTTATTACGGATGAGTGCCCGTTACAAGTTTATGATAAATTTCTAAAAACCACGAGTCGTAAATTTAAAACACAGTGCGCTGAACAAATTAACCCGTTGGATTTTAAACAATTCCATTTTCTATATTCGCACAAATTCGAGGGAGAAAATACTGAAACAGGATGGATAGGAATAAATCTCAAGCTCGACCAGCCGTTTTCCGAGAATTTTACTTTAGGTCTGTATTTTTTTGTTACAAAAACGTATATTTATTGTAAATTTCAGTAATTTGGACATCTTACGACGTGGAGCTCAAAATCGATCAATTCTCACGAATTGAGAAACTCATATTATGAAACTTTTTTTTCTTAATTAGTTATAATCAATAAAGATACAAGTTATAAAAAAATTTGCCGTGTTATTTATTTCAAGTGAATTTACGCAGTAATTTATATAACAAATAGATATATTTCAAGCTACTTTATTGTGTGAAAAACATTTCATTGAAATAAAAAGAAGAAAAATGCGCCGCTGAAATGGTGAGAAAGAAGAAAAAAAAACTATTTTTTACTTTGGAAAATAGCCGTTGTTTTCGCGCCAAATAAAATCATCTAATTTGAATAGAATCTTTTAAATATTATTTCTGAGAACTGACTCGATTAGGCATAAATAGATTGTTGAACATACAGTCCCATAAACCATGAAAAAAAGTAAAAACAGTAATCATTTACAGGAAATTGGCTAAGAAAATAATACAATGAAAATAACGAAAAGTTCTGAAAATTGTGGCAAAAATAACGATGTTTGTCTAACATATTTCTAATTAAGGCGCTCGTGATAACTTTCTGTGATACGGTTTTTAAGATTTGGAAATTCAGTCATAAAAAAGTTTACTTTGAGGAATTTTTTATAAATATTTCGGAAATGTCTGATCGATTACGGTTATTAGATGCGAGTTTAGTTTTTAAAAATTTGTTAAAACGTGTGAGTTGCCGATGTAATATGTGTAATAATGATGAAGAAACCCCAGAAGAGTTAGCGACAATGACATATCAGCCTCTTGACCATTTCGGGCAACGAAAAGATTTATTTCACAAAGTTTTTGATTTTTCGCGCAGTAAATATCTAAATTATCATTGCCAAGAGACTTTTCCGTTTACAAAAATGCGATTTTCATACACTGCTTACGGAAATTGGAATGCACACCCCGACCTTTCGTCACTAACGGGAGTAAAAACAATTTACCGCCGCTGCCCAATAAATTGGGGCGGAATGCTCTACTTGGCATTGCCGTGTCCAAAACGCGAAGGTACGGGACAAGTCGGTTATGCAGAGCACAATTTTATCGCTTTGGCCAATCAGGACGACTTTAATGAGCAACAGCGGTATAATGCGATTCTCCTACGAAATTGCAAGTATAGTTTTTTGCAAAATAATTTGGAGCTACAAACTGCCATTACGGGCTTTTACAAACACCCCTTTTTACCCGCTGGAATCACAGATTGGACCGCAAGCTGGAATTTAATTGACCAGTCCACATCAAGTTTACCCGAGTGGGTGCGTCTTTTGAATCTCGCATCAAATAACGAAATTTTCGGCTATATTGGGTACTTAAAAGGGTCTATTCACAAATTTGTTACGGAGCAAAAACTCAAAGATCACCGCCACTGGGATGAAGCACGAGAAGAAGGTATCTACATTTCCCATTTGCACACTTGGATTCGACTTCTAACAAATGCGTTTAATATTTCCCACGCAGGTCTCAACGCCGCATTATTCCATTTAGTACGAACTCAAGTGGATTTTGGAAATCTTTTGGAGCAGCATATTCGAAAGTTAGTATACAAAAAAACGTTACTTTTAAGAAGAAATAATATATTAAGGGAATTTAAACGCGTACTGGATATCACAAATTTTAATTTAAAATACCTGAAACATAAATATTTTTAGCGAAAGCAGGCCGCAGAGTAATAATTCCGTTACGCTGGTCAAAAATGTGATAAAAAATGAAGAATGTTACGCCTGTGGAAATAAAAACAACAACGAGGAAACCCAGTTATACTGCTACGGGCCATGTGGCCATTCAGTTTATTTGTGCGAAACTAAATGTTCCGATGATATAAATAAGTGCCCGCTTGACTGCGTATCATATATGAAGCTCAAAAGCTATCCTTTGACCCGTCCCGCTAATGACCAGGACCAAATGTCTTCTTAATATGTTGCGCATTTTTTTGTACATTGTTTTTCGTTTTTGCCCAATTCTAACGTACATTTTTTTCGCGCGCCCAAAAATAGGTGAGAATTCAGGTAGAATCTCGTGTTCAACCTAAAGGTGTGAGAACTTCGCTGCCACCTTGAAATTATTTTGTAGCCAAATATTTTTCTTTATTTCATTCCATTTTATTTTCTGTTTCGAAAGGAACAATATTGTTTTTGACTTAATTTTTATTGTTTATTTTTGATTTTTCTCGCATTTTTTTCCTATTTAACGTCATTTAATGATTCAAGCTTTGGGTTCCGCCGGACCTCAAAACATAACCCTAGAACAATCCATGAAATTTCCAACCCGAAAAACCCGTATGGGAAAAGTCAGCTTTTCGAAAATTCTTAAGCTGTATCTTTTTCTCGTGCTTTTGCGAGTGATTTTTATGAATGCTCCTCAAGCCCGCGGTGCTGTTTTATACAAAGGTAAAAAAGAGATTTAGAGAGAGATAAATTTATATAAAAGAGATGTATTATTTGTTTTATTAGACTGGTTGAGGGAAAATGTTTTTTATTGAGTCTCATTCTGCTTTGTTTATTTGCAGAAATTTACTTTGGTTTATTTAGATAGGCGGAGACTCTTTTTCGAGCATTTTGTTCCCCCAATTAGTGCAATAAATACAATTTTAAAATAAAATATGGTACAACTAAATGTAAAATCAAATATAAATAAAAAAAATTGTTTAGGGAATTCTGCTGATGATTTTTCTGGCGATGGGTCGGGCTTTTCGAAAGTGCTGAACAAGACACCAAGAACTCAAAATTATCCTCAAGCACCCACAATCACGCTAAAAATCGCTATCGGTAATGGAACAGGAAAGTATATAAATGCGTCGGCGTTGCAACATGGGCCCTCTGAGCAGCTTGGTAATTCGGGACCCGCTGGTCTCACTTTCCCAAAAAGTAAGTTTTAACAGTTATTTTGGGGTAATTAAAAATTTATTAAAACAAAAACAAAAAAATGGGAAAAATGCGAGCTTTTTTCGCGCTATATTTTTTGAATTTATTTCGATAAATTTTTTAAATAACTCTACGTTTTGCCACAGAAAAAGGACTACATGGAGGAAAATTATTCATAATTATAACCAATTATTAGTCTTAAAGGTGCTAATTAGAAATTAATTGTAGTGTTGGACCTGCGATCGCTGAAAAATATGCGTTTCATCTATAATCCGTGGCAACCAAAACCTGCAGCGAGCAATCCATCAACTTCAACTTTGATGTCAAGTTCGACCGAAAAACCCGCGCCTAGCGAGTCGCTAAACATCGACATTTCCTCGATGCGACTCACGGCAAGTGGACAAATGGCAGTCGCAGTTTGCTCAATTACGATGATTTGTGTTTACGTTTGCGAAAAAGCGACTGTTCTCATGCTTTGTGTGGCGCGGCGACTAAACACTCCACCTGTCGGTGTCAATGATGAGTAAGTAATAATCATTTTTTGTCAAATTCCATGAAAATTACGGTCTATTTATTAATTAGGAACATAAATTACGAGCTTTTTCTTATTATTTTTAATTTTTTTTTAATTATTTTGAAATATATGACCCCAAAATTATGAATTGCTACCATTTTTTTTTACAATTTTGAAATAAATTTAATAAGGGTTAAAATCAGTCTTTAATATCAAACTAATTATTATATTTAGCGAGCGTCCAAACATTGTTCACCCCATGGAGGTGGTGAATCCCATTGCAACTCTCAATCGAGCTGGAGGGCAAAATCGATTCAATCCTTTTCTGGACCCAATTCCAGATGTCGAGGAAATCGGTGCAATTCCCCTCCGCAGCATCAGAATGAACTGATTAAAATAACCTCAATTGCATAAAAACACAGCCGTGTTAAAAAGTATATTTCTGTCTGCGAAAAAAAAATAATATTTGGTTCGAAAAATAAGTATGTTTATCACAAAAATTAACAATTTTTGTTAAAAACTTATTCAATATTTAAAAACCAAGTGTTGTTTAATCATTCCGTTGAATGCTTTTCCGTTAGAAGAACCCGCCGCTTTTCTTCTAAAAACCCCTCATGTTCTCGCAACATCCGCAAAATCTCATATATTTTTTTTGTTATTTGTGAGAATTAATGACATTTTTTTGGAGAATATCACATCTAAATTGTTCACCGAAAATATAAGTGTAACAAATTTATAACAAAATATAATTTTTCTCTCATTGGAAAATATACTCATTAAATTCGCAAAAAATGTCACTAATTCTTAATTATATCCACGTCAATTTTTTTCCGTCATTTACTCCGTACGATTTTTGTGAAAATACTAACAGAAAAAAAATTTTCTACACTTTTCTCAAAATTAGTGTACATTAACCGGTACTTGACTGTATTTATGCTTGTGAGTTCGCGACTCAATGTCGGAACCTTTATTTTTTACTTCGTTTTTGTTAAGAAAAGTAAAATATTCTTTGATTATCCGGTTAATAATTTTAGATTAAAACTATTTAACCGCTCTAATGTGACATAAAAACGGTGATAAAAACGGGTATTTTGCTTTACATTTTTCTTTCTACGTATTTTTACTTCCTATTTCTTCTTTTTACTTTCCTATTACAGTTTAACCCTGCCAAAACACGAAATTGGTTAAACTCATTTTAAACAATAAATGAAATTGGGCATAAAATCGCTGTTTTCCCTTTGTTTTTATCGCAAAATATTTTGGCACGAAAATCGTCGCAAAGTTACGATATTATTTCAACGTCGCACGAATTTTTTTTTCGTTAATTTCGGGCGCACAAACTAGTAAATATTTCTGCCAGTAGGCGGCGATTTTCATATAAATTCTAAGATATCTCTGTAAAAAATATCACTCCAATAATGGCAGAAATTTATAATACACTTTTACTAGACGCGGAAGTTCTTTCCGTCGCTTTATACTCAGGAAGTATTGACGAGCAAAAGTCAATTAGGGCGTACATTAAAATGAGAGTTTCTGAAACATCCAGTGAGAGAGGCCTCGCTTTACCGGGAAAATACTGGGAAACGGGGACTATTACAGGTTTTTTTTGCAGACTTTACGCGGGTTCGATTTTGCCAAATGGCGCACAATAATTAAAACAAGATGTAGGCAATATTTCTTATTTTAATTGTACATTACAACCCACGAGATTTTTTTGCTAAAGGGGTATTTAGGTGTGCCAAATGGTAAATCTGAATCCGGGTGTAAAATTAATTTGATACTTAAGGCTCAGTTTTACAAAAATTTTTGTAGGAATAATGGTTTTCCGTGAGTCAAATGGTGCGTTTATTTTTTCTCCAAATTTGCCGTCTGCTAGCGACGAAGGAACCTACAGTGTGGATGACCTCGTCCAACATTTACAATACAGAAAGGGCCAAGTTGCCAACAATGCCGGCAACCGGCACTCTCTACTTTTTTACATCGAATGTGAATATGAAGACTCTTACTTCATAAAACCAAAAATTGAGCAAACAGCTGTGCCAAACACTGCTGCCAAAAATTGACAAAATTGAATACAAATTCTAGTCAAAAGTATTTTCATTTATCTATTTAAGAATGACAAAAATTAGAATTGAGCCTTTGATTCCCGTTCGAGTAAAATTAGTGAGAAATACAAAAGGACAGGTGTGTGCCTATATATAAGTTAAATTTGAAATTTAAAGAAATTAGGGGTTGCGAAATTTCGTCATTCTCCGAGTACGGAAAGACACTCCCGGTAAAATGGAATTCTTGGACCTCACCGGATCTATTCGCATGCGCGATATTAAGGTACGAACATTTGCAAAATATAATTTTTTTCTGATTTATAATTTTTTTTTGGTATCAAATCCCGTTTTAGTTGACAGAACTGACTTGTTTTATATTTTAAAATAACTATTAAATTAAGAAACTCTGGACTCATTTGGGGAATCGTACCGCCATTCCAATGAAAATTTCGGCGGAACCGCGTTATTCCGAAGAATACAACGTGGACCAGTTTACTATTTTTAAACTAATGTGACACTTTTTATATAAAAAGTACTTCTAGTAATGTATATTAATTTTTGATTCGGTTTAGACTTTTAAGGTAAGAATGTCAAAAACCCATATCAATCAGATTAATGCCGAGATGCATAAATGGCTTGTGGCGTCGCAAAAATTGCGCCGTTCTGCGTCTATTTGTTACGGAAAAATTCGGTCAAGTATTGCGGCTGTTGAACCCATCGCGAGTAAAATTGAAATTGACGGGCTGCAAGATGCTGCAGGTAAAACCTCGTCAAAGCTTTTTTTCTCGCGATGAGTTATTTTCTTTAGAGGCTGTCATTGATAAAATTGGGACAAATGCAAATTATTGCATCGAAACGCTGACAAACGATTTGGAAGCGCTTGAATGCCGCGATGATTTCATCCAACCCTTGAAAAGAAAACGGAAGGCCGGCCCTACCCCCCATTCAACACCGGTGAAAAAGCGCCCAAAATCAAAGAAACGATTATTAGACGCAGTGCGAGGTGATGATGAAGAAATAAGCGGTTCTCAATTACAAGCCACGGTCCAAAAGTTCATAAAAGATCAAGCGCACGAGGCAGAAGGTTAGTAAAGTTTCATAAAATTATTGCATAAAAAAATTTATTAAAAAAAAATTTATTTCATAGAAAAAATTTCCCACATTTTATTAGAAATATCAAATTTAGTAGTTTAATTTTCATAAATTTGCACAATGTTGTAAAAAAAATGTTTTAATCACAAAAAAAATCGGTGAATTATTACGAATATTCACGACTAATCACAATTTTAGAAAGCGACGGTTCAAATTCATCGGCTGACCAATCAGATCGCACGGTGACTTCTTCCGACGAGAATTAAAAAATAATTACCTGCAGACACAAATTTTGCATTTGAATTAGACACAATTAAAAGAAAAAAAAATAAATGTTTCTTTATAACTTTTTTGTCATTCTTCCTGGCGGATATTATATGAGAGCACATGTGTATATTGGGCGGTACTATCAAAGAATGTACCAAGTAACCGACAGAGAGAACGGTAATAATAATATAATTATCAAATAGACAAAAATATGCCATTTTTTATCAATTTTCTTTCAAAAAAAAACGTTTTCTGATTTCATTTGTACAATGAGATTTTTGTCTTTCTTTTTTCATAGTTTTTGTTATTTCAAAAAATTCGTTTTTATGATACAAAACAGATTTAAAATTATAAAAAAATCTTTGTTATTAGTTTTTCGGCAGTTTCCAATTCCTATGCCAGCCGGTGAAGCATTTCAAGCCAATGAAAATAATGAACCGTTAGCAGAAAATAACGATGTTCCGGGTAATGAAAATATTGACATCTTACAGAATTTTGTGGGACATATGGGAGTAAATGCCAATGAAAACAACGAAAACAACTCCTATGAAAACATGGACAATGGGCGTGAACAATCCCATGCTCTTATGCTTCGACGACTAAATTTGCCACCTGCGAAAGGAACTCGCTCTACCTACTGCCACCCTTCTAAAAACATTGGTGAACAAAATCTGTACCAGATCTGAAAAGTTCAGAAAAAAATGGAAAAAAGTTTTTTTAATAAATAATTTATCTTCAAGATGAAGAAAATTAGTTGTTTTTCTCCCGGGTTTGAACCATTCGGAATCTTTGTCGGCTGTCTGTTATCAAAAAAGGGGCAAAATATTAACCTGAACCAGTACAAACTATCCACGGAGTTCTATAATTCCATTTCCCGAGAGCTAGAAAAATTCTTCGAGATTTACACTTATGAAAAAAAGAACATCGAAAAATGGTTTAATATGTAAGTGAAAAGGCCTTTAATTTTAGAAAATTTTATTTAATTTTTGAGACAAAAAACAGTTTACGGGGACTTTTGGAGGGAATTTTACCAAAATTTTAATCTAAATTATGTTTTAAATAACAGCGTGATTTACTATTTTATTGAAAAATTTTGACAGAATATATAATTATTTCTTTTTGATAGCTCAATTGGTGTCATTTCCAATTTGAATACTACAACAAAATATATTTCGGATGTTCCGAATCGCCTGAAAGAGGCTATTTGGTTTGCAGACGCTCGGTCTACATCTTACACACGATGCCGAAAATGTCCCTCTCCGAATGACAAATGTAGAAATTGCCAGAATAAGTATGACGCGGAAGTTTTTCTACTAAAATTTGACTCTAATGAGCTTTTTTCGTTTTTAAAGGGCATGAACCAAGTCGCCGTTTCGGATTTAAGCGACGCTCTTAATTATATTGGCCTTGAAGCGCCTTTCGAAATTTTCAATCAGTCTAGAATTCGATATCTGGAAAATAAATATAAAATTAATATCCATATTTACAAACAAGATGCCGAAAATGTCACCAAAATAATTCGTGAACCTCTCAGTGAGCGGTTCGAGAAATCTTTAAAATTAATGATCCAAAAAGATCTACCAGATACTCTACACGGACTTATCGAAAATTTTTCTATAATACAAAACAAAAAACTTCTACCAGTTCTTTTCGTGTGTGCCGAAACGCCAAATTGCAAATTCAGTAGTAATCGAAAATCAAATTACGAAAGGCACATTCAAGTCTGTAAAAAACACAATTCGCAGAAAATAACTTGTCGGCAAATGTCTTATGGGGACGAGCAAAATACTATTTCGGAAATGATTGAAGAAAAAATTATCCCAGAGGCCGCTAGAACGTTTCGAAATTCGATAATAGTGACCTTCGATATTGAGACCCTGGAACAAAAAATTGATGTTTGCGCGCCTGAACGGGGTCTTTTGACTGAAGCTAATTTGCTTTTACTTTCGATTGCTGTTGGTTCAAATTTGCCTAATTACTCGCCAAAATGTTGGGTTCGTAAGTCCTCTAATCCGGAAGAAGAAGCGCGTTTAATAAAATGTTTTGTTGATGAGTTGCAAAAACTTTGGGCGGAAAAAGCTAAAACATTACCGTCTTGGGTGCAAGAAGGATTTTCAGAGTTAGAATTAAT
Organism: Oikopleura albicans; assembly: GCA_004367875.1. Lineage (NCBI taxonomy): Eukaryota > Metazoa > Chordata > Appendicularia > Copelata > Oikopleuridae > Oikopleura > Oikopleura albicans. The sequence goes on along the minus strand of SCLG01000464.1, from coordinate 10,541 downwards.
GCACTATCGACTCAAGCTTAGAAAAGCAAAATGGTTCGAATATCAACAGTTATGGCGGTACAAACGCGCATTACGGAAATTCACACTGCTCGACATTTTTGGTTTTAATTCGGGTAAATTTGACCTCCCATGTATGGCCGGTCCTCTTTTGGTAGAGTTGCAAAAAACGACCAAAAAAGTTTCAATTCTGAAGAAAGGTTCCTCCTATTTCACTATTTCAACAGACAAATTTATCTTCAAAGACGTGTTACGATTTCACGCGCCCTGTTCTTACGACAAATTTGTGACCGTGTGGGGAACACCTGGCTCAAAAAGTATTTGGCCATACTCATATTATTCAAATATAGAAGATATAAAAGCCGCGAAAACATTTCCGCCACCTTGTGCTTTCGAGTCAAAACTAAGAGGTGACGCGCGACCGGATATTATGACCTATATAACCGCCAAAAGGGAGTTTTACCGGCGGAAACTTTTGCCGAAAGGAGATTCTGATCGAATTTGCTCAATGTACGGTTTCCTAAAATTTTATAATTTACAGGACGTGCAGCCCTTGGCCTTTGCTCTTCAGAATTGCTTCGACTCGTATCACAAATATTTTGGCGTGGACGCCTTGACAGCAGTAAGTTTACCGTCACTGGCTCAAACCGCGATGTTTAAAAACTACGCCCCGAATTCGCCCTTAATATATTCTTTTTCCGAAAATAATAAGGAAATTAACAAACTTTTCCGCCAAAACATTTTAGGCGGTCTTGTTAACGTTTACCGGCGACATGTGCGCACATTTGACGGGCCTGATCCAGTTCCTACTGCCGCCCGATTTGCGGAAAATGGTAAGCCATTTACAACAATTATTTCGCTGGACTTCACGTCCATGTACCTGACCTGTCAAAAACAGGATATGCCTACCTCACCCGGTATATTATGGACAAAATCAGGTTCATCCTACACGAAAAACATTATGTGTGCTGGGCATTCTTTTCGGGCTCAACAGTGGCTGTGCTACAAACAGGCCACCGGTAAGTCTATTTTTTTGTCATTATTTCACACAAAATTTGGGGTTAAATTTTCTACGGCTTAAGATTTATGATGGTTTTCGATTTTAAATTTTACAGATTTTATATTTAATTTTCTGAGTTTTTTATCAAAAATATTACGGATGACCTAATAAAAACACTCCTTAATAATTGTATCTAAAATTATTATTTAGATCCTTTCTTATCAAATAAAGATGGCACGAGGGCTCTTATCCAAACCAAATATCACCGCGGAGAGGTCAAAGTATGGAGTTCAAAATTTCGAAAGAATACCTGGCCGGTTGACGGCTACGCAGAAACTGACCACGGTATTAAAGTCTACGAATTTATGGGTGAACGATGGCATTCTGGATGTCCCCGCTGTAATCCGAACGGGATAGACCTAACTTGGAGCCGAAAAAAGGAGGATATTTTGCGACAAGACTTTAAACTGGAATATATTTGGCAGTGCCAATTCGACTCACAGTTGAAAGAAATTGAGTCGGTGGAAACACCAAATATTCCCGATATACTAAAAATGTCGCCAACCGAGCAGAACATTATTGACGGAATTAAGTCAGAAAAACTATTTGGCTTCATAGTTTGTTCCGTTTCAAGCCCCGATGACGTGGTGCGAAAAATGTCTAATTTCCCACCGGTAATAAAACGTCTTAAAATAACTCAGGATTATTTGACTGAATTCATGAAAGAACAAATTCGTCTCGAAAAACCTACACTTAAAAAGTTTGAGCGTGAAACTTTAGTTCAATGTTTTAACGCGGAAGATCACCTTTTACTGACCACGCTTGCAAAATATTATTTGAATGAAGGCCTTATTATATCAAATATAAGTACTTTTATACAATATATTCCAAGTAAAGGTCTTTTGCCATTTGTGGAGCACGTTACCAAAATGAGAATTGAGGCCGAAAAAGATAATCAACCAACTAAGGGCAATACCGCGAAAATATATGGTAACAGCGGTTACGGAAAGGTGAGGTTATTTAACGTATTTAATGCAGTTTTTTCTCTAATTTTCATTCGGTTTATTTGCAAATTTTATATCATTTTTATAAATTGTTTCTCGATTTTATACGCACGTTTTTACTCAAACTTTAAACTAAATCGAAAAATATTTTATAAATTTACAGTACTAATTTTATTTTATAAACTTAGCTGGCGGAGCGCGTTTCTGACTTTACAAAAACAATAATAGTTTCCGATCCGAAAAAACTCAAGAGGCTGATCGAGTCCCCGTTACATAAACGGGATGCATTTCTTGGATCAGAAACAGGAGACATGGGAATTCATGAAGTCGTGATGGATCAGCGACATATTAAGGACACGAAACCTGTTCATGTGGGAGTTTGCATTTTGCAGAACTCCAAAATTATGCTCCTGAAATTTGTGGCTTTTCTGCGCAAATTTTTGAAGGCCGATGCCTACTGCTTGGTGTACGGAGGTAAAATTTTTTTATCGAAGTTTTTTATGGTCCGTTTACCCATTCAGTTTTTTTTTGCCTATATTCCGAATTGACCCATACATTTTTTAATTTATTTTTAGCATTCGGATTTTCAAAATAATGTAATTTTCACATTTAGTTCGTAATTTATTCATAATTTTTATTAAGACACGGACAGTCTCACGTTAGCTACCACCGAAACCGAAACAACTGGCTCCAGAAACAACCAAAGAGAAATCTTAGAATCTATATTTTTCCCTATCGTTAAAAATGGACATATTGACGAATTTAAAAATAATTGGGATAAGTGGCTAGTTTTGACGGACCAAATTGAGGATCAAAAATGCCCGGGAAAACTCAAAATCGAGTTTATAACAAATAACGGGGAAATGTTTTCTTTAGCCCCCAAGTCTTATTTTGCTTTTTGTCGTGACACGAATAAAAACAAAGACGCCCGGAAAGGCGTGCCAAATTGGTTTCCTTTAGAATTAACAGATTTTTACAATACTCTATATAAAAATAACAAAGATCACACCGTTGAAGTTCGGTCATTGCGCTTAAATAAGGACAAACAAATGACCCGAACTACAACGGTCAAATCTGGCTTAACAGCAATACATATAAAATTAGGCGTAGGACTTGACAAAATTACTTGCGAGCCTTTACAACTGGATAACAAACTGGTTTAATTTTTCGGTGTTATGAGTTTCACATTAGAGGAACGAAAATATATTATTGACGAATTTGCGACTGAAAGAACGACTAGTGAGAATGTTAAAGAGAGCCTTCGCCCAGATATTTACGAGTTTCTCAAGGTCAATAATAATGTGAAAACTATTTTAGACCGCATAATTTTTCGCCAGCAAAATAAATTTCGTCCTTATGACTCTGCAACCATTACAAAATTTTTAACAAAAAACTTTAATATTGAGCAAGCTATAGTCAATTTGATAAACATTTTGTCAAATAGTTTTTGTATCTATATTGACTTTCATTTTTTATTTTTGTGTAATTCTACCGAAAATAAAGAAAAGGAGGAATTTAAATTCCAATTTGCTTCAAAAGCGAGTGCCATGAATGAAAATTATAAAATTGTTTCAAAAAAAGACTATAAGCTATTAATTTCTGAATTTCAAGATAAGAGTTATTCTGACCTTTTAAATTCCGCCTTTGAAAATCACGTCTCTCTTTATGAGTACCAAAATTCTAATCTTCGTCCCTTTCAGTTACTCTCTCTTGTAATTCATATACAAAAATTTCCCAATTGAAATGAAAACACTTCATTTTTTTGTCTTCCTCTCACAATATTTTGTCTCAATTTACTTATTATTGCATACCGTTCCGCCAATTACTGCATTCTGGAATAAAAAAAATCAAATATCCTACTTTGTTTGTTTAAATTTTATTTCACAGAATTGATTTTTGTGCCACTATTTGAGTTTTATTTTTAAAACACGGTAATAAGTTTTTTTTAATCAATACTTACCCCTTATGGCATTTTATAGTCCAACCAGCCCACTCTTTAATCTCACCTTTTTGGATTTGGATGTGGTCAAACTTTTAATTGACAAATTTTTAAATATCATATTCGGAATCACCATACAAAATCCTTTCAAAAAAGGTATCCAACGTCCCTGTACAATGAGTTTGTAACATGACTCCCCTAGAGGGGTCATATTACACTTTTGACCCCATTATCATAATCAGTGAAAAAATATACTAATGAGCCAAGTGTCAAAAAACTTTAACATGTCCTTCTTGAGAAACCGTCATTTCCCTTTTGTAACCGCTCTTTTACCGGTTTATTTGGTCCGAAAATAAATAAAAATCATTCCATTTCAGTCTTGGCCGAACTTTTTCCTTAATTTGATCATTTTGCTTTCTGTATCATGTCTCAGTGACTAGTATATAACTACTGTGTGGTCCAACAATAAATCAGCCATGGCAAATTTTTGCACGCAGTTTTCTATTGTTTCAGCATAAAAAGTGCGTGTAAATTTCATAATGTACGATTTTCTTTTAAATTTTCATAGTAATAACATAATGTAGTGATTTTTAGACTTACCTACATAAGGTACTTACTAACCTTTTCTTAGCCAACCTGGCTCTAAATAGCTCTTAATATGTTTTTATGTTAAGGTTTCCCCCGTAATGTACATAAGGAATCTTATATTTTTTTTCTTCTCGGGAATGAATAACAAAATGACGTTAATTAAAAATTAGTCCTAAAATTAAGTACCTAAAAATTAGGCCTAATATTCATTGCGCAAAATTAGCCATGGACAAAGATGTAATTGCTTCTACCAAAATATATATATATATATATATATATACACAGGGTGCGCAGTTATCTTGCAAAAATTGCCGCTCGTACGCTTATCTTGCGACTTTTCAGAATTTTATTAATCGGGATTTATAATATTTATATTATATGCACTGAACAGTTATCTTGCGGAAAAAACGCTTATCTTGCAACTTTTGAAGGACCAAGTTCGCAAGATAACTGCGCACCCTGTGTGTATATATATAAAGCGCGAGTAAGGTAAAACCGAACCGAACCTACGTGAATCAAAAAAAAAATGAATGACTGGAGGAAATCTTGTTATTATTTTGATATTTAAAAGATGCATAATGTCTCTTTATATTTTACCTTTTTGTTAACCAAAGAGCAAAACAAATCATGTTTGAAAATACGCGTACATGATTCTTACCAAATACATTAGACTTACGTTTTCCTGTCTTTCAGAAGCATAATATCATATTATTTATATGTTAGTTGCAAAGCGTATATTATATACGGTATATAATTCTCTGACTCTAGTAAAATCTCTATTCTATGTAACATAGTTTAGAAAAATAAATTGGTTAATATGTTCCACCATTTGCCCGTAATACGCATTTCAAAGAAAAAAAAACTAAAAAAATATTATTTTGAGACAATTCCGGGTAATTTGATACAATTCCACGAATTTTGATGCATTTCGTGGAATTTTGAGACCGTTTTGAGACCGAGTGAGACATTTTGAGACCTAAATTTCACTTATTTTTTTCGGCACACCGGGACCAAATTTAAAAAATCCAAAAAAGCCATCTGGTCCTAAATTTTCTCGGCTCTTAATTGCAAAAATCCGTTTATCAATAGCTATTATGGTCTTGTCCCCAGAACGATACGAAATATGCTGGAAAACGTAAACAATCTCACTTTGGTCTCATTCTGAGACCAAATTGTTGTTTTTCTTGTTTTTGCGGTTCTAGAACACATTTTTCAACAAAATCGCAAAAAAATCGCAAAAACTCGCAAAATAATCGCAAAAACTCGCAAAATCTCTAGCGATTTTTTGTTTGTTATTGTTTCTAAACTCTAAATTTTAAAAATTGTTTAATTATATGATTTGGACGCTAAGGGTTAGTATTAAAATATTTAAGTTGATTAATTAATATTTCTTTGCGAGTTAAAATAATTTTTCTGGAATTTATATTCCATTTTGCATATTATCGGGTAGATAAATGCGTAAAAGTTTTGAGTTCTTCTTGGAAAGATTGTACTTGCCCGACCGGAAATGGATACCGAATGCCATTTGAAGTTCATGTCGACTAGGGTTAACGAACACAAAAAACGGGTTCGGTTTTTCAAACTTCTCTAAATTATCAATACTCTAGCAATTAGGGTACATTTTTCTAAAAAAAAATAAAAAAAAATCTAAAAGGAAAGTTCTTCTAGGTTTTGTCAACCTAAATTAATACGGTAATATAACATTCCTCACAAAGGGGAATAATCGGGTCTACTATGGCCGATGTTAGTTTAATATACGCGACGTTAACAAAACATGCCGTTCCCACGATCGCGTCTCGAGCGCGTCGCCAGCGAGCTCATTTTTTTCCTATCCCTGGAGTAGGTAAAATCTCGCACGTGTAAATTACTACTCACGGCCCTTACTGAGGACCTTTCTGTAAAAAATTTACTGTTTAGTAAATTATGAATCAACCGTTTAAATGAGAGGGGTAATATGTGTCTCGTCAGATTATGTGCCATAAATTATGGCCAAAAAAAATAGTGCTGTACAACAATGTAGTGCTGGTTTTCGACGCAAAGTTTACGTTGGAAGATCAGGGGCTCCGGTCACTTGAATTATTTACGATGATAGGGCCAAACAGGTAATCATTTTAATCAATGCCGCTTGAGAGCGAATAAAATAAGGCTGGTCGATTCAATTCACCGGTCCTAATCTTTTCCGAAAGTCATTAATTCGACTAAAGTTTGTTGATTTTTTATACATCAGAAAATTATNTTATTTTAAACAACGATTCGCGACCAAATGGTGTGGTCGCGAAAGTACTTATAAGCGTGTTTTTTTTCGCGACCATTTGTGGTCCACTCCCTCCATTTAATGGCTATAAGTTACAAGGCCATTGAACTCAAAAGTGTAACCCCGTCCCCTTAAATATTTTCACTGACCAGTCTGGCGTGGTGTTCTTACAAAACATGTAAACTTAAAGGCACACCTGGTGTAAACTGTCGAACTGGGCTGATCAGGGGTTTTACTTCTGTAGATACTATTCAACTGACTGTGTGAAACTTATTCTCTTTTCAAGGAATAAAATTTGTTGACACCGGTTCATTTGAACGAATGCGAAATCGGCCATTTCTTTTTTTTTCTACATAGAATTTTTTTTCCTTACCTGGCTTTTAGATATATGGCAAGTGAACTCGTGACAGCGAAATTGTTAAAATATATCGAAAATGATGTACATTGGTAGTTATAAGGTACAGCTTTGTAACAATAATTACAAGAGACTACTTATAAGGTCTGCTATTAGTACCCTTAGAATGGCAAGTCAGTTTTTTGGAAGAAAGTTTTTTTTAATTTTCCCCAAAAATAGGGTCAAGTCAGTTTTTTCCCACTAAAGTCAAACTTCTTTTTTTAGAAGCACTTTTTTAGGAAAAAAAAATCTTTAAAATCATGTCTTTTTACACTTTTTTTTTGGATGAAAAAGGCCCGAAAATCAATCTGTTTTTAACGGCACCTAAAAATACTACCAAAGTTTTTAAATTATCTCAAATGCGTATAATATCTAAATTCGCTTATAGCCTATAAGTTAGGAAAGGAAAGCTGTTACGTATAACATCCTATGTATTTTTTTTTGTTTGTACGTGTATTATGTAGTACATAATATATACCAGTTGACTTAGAGCGCTAATATTTATCTAAGCCTAAAATGTTTAGGTCATCAAATTAAAGTACGACAATTTTCAAAAGTTCAAAAGATGCTACTTCTGGGATGTTCAACATGGTGAGCGCCTACGCACCACACTAAAACACTTAACACGATTTACTTTTGATGTTCAGTTAGCTCCAAATTTTTGGGTATCATTTTGATTCCCTTTATTCAAACGACACTTGAAACGCAATCATACGGTATAAATAACTATACGATATTATACGGTAAATACGTATCGTATATTATACTACACCACCTACTGTAATGCTAAAAAGTGTTACGATAATTGAATTTTGTTAAGATAATTGGGTAGGTTGTTTGGTTAGATAATTGAAAATTTCGATACGTTTCGGTTCAAAAAGTGTTAAGATACCCCGGATGAACCCTAACCAGTTATATTAACACAGTTGGGTTATATTAACACTCTTTGGACGAAAACGTGATGCAATTTTCAATATAATTGATAAATTATAATGCATCAATATGAATCGTGTCTAATAATTTTAGTGTTTAAACTGGTGCTAAATTTTATAAACAGTTTTAGAAAAAATAGTTTTTAGGTAACGACATCAACTCGCGTTTTCATTCAATGAATAAAAATTCCTTCGTGCCGGATAATTTCGACAAGTTACTCGACAAAAAACTTGCCGAAAAAATGACAGGCCAAACACCGAAATAACTTCAAATATTCAGTTTCTTTTAGCTTTTTTTCAAAATTTCAAGCCATCTACCTAGCTATTTATTAATTGTTTGTTGTTTTAGTTTGGTATAATATTTTAATCATCATGTGGTCCATTATTCGTGGACTTTAACTGTTACTCAACAGATTTGCACACCGTGTGCAAATTGTAAAACCAACAGGATCTAATCTACTATTTTTATTTAAAATAATCTTTCTTTTCAAAATTAACTCTCAGGGGGAAGGACTTTTTGATAACTCCTAGGGGGAAATTGTGTGCACGTAGTACGTGCACACTTAAAATTCACAATAATTCTGGTAAAACTGATAAAGCCAAGTCGTAGAGCTCGTCAAATTACGTCGATCTGGCTATTAAGAAATTGATTTGGGCCACCAGGGCCCCCTAGAGAGCTGTTTGAAATATCCAACCTACGCAAAAAATACCGCCCATGGAAATTTTCTCGAAAAGTTGAGGGGGGGTCAGCAATACCAATTCTGCTCTACGGGGCCTCCTTATGCCTTAAATCGACGAAAAACCAAATCGTGTGCATATATGCACACACGTCCCCCTGCGAGTTAAAAAAAATGACAAAAAGGGTCAAATTTCCACTGTTGAAGTTTGAAATTTAACTCCCAAGGGACAAATGGTGACGATTATCATTAACTTTTATAATACTAGGTTTTCTTAAAGTCAGTGAAAAACTATTGAAATTATATACACCACATAACCCGTTATGTTAACAAAATTCCGTTATGTTAACACTTTTTGTGATTTGATTAACTTCAATTTCCAATTATTTAACCAAATCCCCTACCCCATTATGTTAACAGTTTTTGAGGTTTGATGGTGTTAACACAACGGGTTATGTGGTCATTGACAATGACTCATTGTGGTGTACAAATCATAGCCATTTTTCCGAAAATTTGTTCCTTGCGGAAACATGTCGATGTCGTCACTTCCGAGTTAAAATTTCCTCATTTTTCTCGATCCCTATGAAATTATGAGTCATTAATTCCGTCCGCGTGTTTTAGTTTTAAAACGTCAAAAAAAAAATCGCAAAAATATAAATATTTAATACATTACCAAATGCCAGAATCGAGGATCATATTTACTGACATTGTATCACCGCTGTGGCCTTCTTTGGCACAGGTCCATTTTGACCAAAACGAAATTTGGCGAATGTGAATCTGTGCCCGTAAAGGATTAAAATTTCAACATTCCACTGTTTCAATTCAAACAAGTTCAATCTGGAATCTTGTAATTATTATTTAATACTAATAAGATACGTTTATTCGTTATTTGCAACTTTTTCGACACTTCTCAGGTTTGTGAAACACTTCACCACATTTATTTTATTCAACTTTTAATAAGGTTGCCTTTATGAACTAATGACGCACTTTTTGTGTGAGGCCGTCTCTCACAGGGTTGCAAATAAAACGAGTTTGAAGCGTTTGTCGTTAGTCGTCGTTAGTCGGCGATTTTTTAAACGCGTTTGTCGCCGTTTGTCGCCGTTCGCCTCTAATGATAAGAGTTTTCTCGAGGTTTCAGAAACAAAATTTCTAATACAGGGGATCAGTTTTAATGGTATGCGATTTGGTACGTTTTACACCAGGTGCGCCGTTATCTTACAAAACCAAATTGAAAAAATAGAAATAAGGGAAAATTGCAAGAACGGCGCAGTGCGTAGGCCATTTCGTTAGAAAACGCCATAAAACTATAAAAAAAATTGTACGATAACCGCGCAGTGCGTAAGCGATTTGGCTAGAAAACGCCATAAAACTATAAAAAAAAATTGATTTTTTTTGTACCTTACCCTGCACTGAAAAAAGGCTACTGAAAATGTGTTTCCGAGTTTACCCGAGGAAAAAAGGCTAATGGTATTTATAAGGTCTCATGGGCCATAACTTATTGATATGGCCCATAAGTCATGTCTTTTCTAGACTTTTTTAGAAGTGTTTCACAAAACTGAGTGGAAAAAGAAGCGACCATCGGTATAGCATGTTTTACAAATCTTATTAGAGTTATTCTCCTTCTCTGTACCCATTACGTGTAGTTTGTTTTTCAAAATAAAACTCACGCGATGGCAGGAGAGACTTACTGCTTCGCCGAAATAATATTATTTAATTTGCTTAATTATACTGTATAATTTTAAACACAGAAAACGCT
>SCLG01000463.1:95397-127606 GCA_004367875.1 Oikopleura albicans | reverse complement strand
CATGACGAACGGAAAAGAAAAAAAATATAGCCCGCTATTTTTATAATAATTATTATCCTTTGCCTTGCTATCTTACTAGTGTTAAATTTTTTTTCGGATAATAATTGATATCATTCAATTTCTTTTCTTCAATTTTTTTTTTTCTTCGAAAGACTATCGTCGCGACAGACCGCTTCATCAAAGCGATGATACGATACAAAAAATGTCACTATCAAAAATCTGACCAAAACGGCATTATTAATGCCTCTGAGTCATTTCCATACGATGGCGCTCGAAGACTAATTATTTGAGATATCTTCAGTTTTAACAAACCTGACTTTGCGTTCAGATTTTTTTTTTTTTATTACATTTGCGACTTAATTTTTTTAATTTGTGGCGAGTTTTTTTTGAAGACTAAATTAAAATAAAATACAGTTAACTTCAAGGGGGGAATACAGTCCTCCCCCTCTCATGTGCCGCACTCGAGTCGCCAAAAACGCGGCACTTAAGAAGGGGTGGCACTTAAGAAGGGGTTCGCCTACATGGGACGTTTTTCATTTAAAAAGGAATTTTTTTTGCTCATATTTATTTGTTTTTTAGCTTGAAAACGAGACCAGGGGCGAATTGAAAGCAGCTGCTTTAAAAGACGCCTTTGACTTTCCTCCGAAAACCGTATTCTTCAGAAACCAATTTTTGAACTTTCCCCGAAAGACGTTTTTCCGAGGGATGTTTTCCCGAATAATTTTTTTTTGTAAGGAGTACTTTTTTTTATTCGAAGCAAATGCGGCACTTTAGGAGTGATTTTTCAAATCGAAAAAACACGGCACTTAAGAGGGGACGGCACTTAAGAGGGCGTTTTCCTGATGTTTTGTGGTTTCCCGTGAAAATAACAAAAATATGAAAAATCGTGAAAACTTCGGTAATTATTGTCATTTTTCGTGATTTTTGCGATTTCGTGAAAATTTCGTTATTTTTTTTTGATTTTTCGTGATTTTTTTGATCTCTCGTGAAAAACACAAAAAATTATGAAAAATCATGAAAAATTATGAAAAATCATAAAAAATTGCAAAAGAGTCATGAAAAATTACAATAAATCATGAAAAATCACAAAAAATCATGAAAAGTGACAAAAAAAATATGACAGATCATGGCAAATCATGAAAAATCACAAAAAAATCATGAAAAATTACAAAAAAAACATAAAAAAATATGATAAAACATATATACAATTCAAAATATATAAAATATATGTAATTCAAAACATAATTTAACATATTTTTATATCCGGATATATCCCAAAATATCATGAAATATCAACGAAAATTTATAATTTTTTACGCCTTTTTGGGTCATTTTGACAACTTTGGATCATTTTGACAATTTCATTAACTACAAAGTGTCCGACGGTGGTTGTGACACCTAATACGCATAATTAAAATACAGTTAACTAGTGCTAATATCACTAAAAAGTGCATATTAGTCATTTAAAACGTTCATTTGTCTTTTGTGGTCAAATCGACCAAAAAGTGTCAAAGCGTGGTCGGAGAGTTTTTGAGAGTATGCTCAATTGATTCCCGGTTACCGATTTCCTTGCAATGAAAAATTTTTCATGTCAAAATAAGTTCATTTGTGAATTTTGTTTTTTGAGGTCAATTTGTCCAAAAAGTGTCCAAGGGTGATCGGAATGACTTCGAAAGTATGCTCATTCGATTCACGACCCCGATTTAACTACAGTGGGCTTTGTCCCGGTGAGCAAAGCTCACATATAACAAAACTGGCTCTGATTCAAAGGTGATTTTGAAAGTACTAAAAAGTACTTTTTTAATGTCTTTGGCGAACAAGATTCGTAAGCCTTCAAACAAAAAATTGCGATAGAGCGCAAGGTCTCAAAGGGGGTGCTATAATTTGTGTTGTTAACGTAAAATAAAATAACCAAATTCGTGTTTATGAGAAACAAAGGCTTAAAAACGTGATATCTAAAGGAACAAAAAATGCGAAAAAAAATTTGAAGGAAAGTTGAAAAATTGGAAAAAAGTTTTTTTAAATTGAAGAAAAGTTGAAAAATGAAAGAAATAAAATTAAAGAGAAGTCTGAAAAATTGATGATAAGTTGAAAAATGAGAAAAACGAAATTGAAGATAAGTTGAAAATTGCAAAGGATAATATACTTCTTCGAAATCAAGATTTCGAAGAAGTATATATTCTTGAGAGTGAAATCTGGCTCCTCAAGAAAAAAAACGAGAAGGAAAAAGAAGGACGACTTCGATTTACGCAAAAAAGGACTCAATTTTAAAAAATTTCTGGAATACGACAAAATGAAGAAACTGAATGAATTATGCGCGGTTTCTATCGCGAACGACCCATAATCGTTTTACATGAGTTTCCGCCGTTTTTTCTTCTGTATTTTCTAGATAACCAAACTCGAATTTTTTTTCGCACGTCGAAAACTCGAATANGGAGTTATCAGGCGGTTTGTTGGTCGCGAAACCCGCCTGATAACTCCGCACCCGGTGTATTATACATCAAAGCAACGGCGCAACCTAATTTGGGCGAATACAGAAAAGGGCGAAATTCGAATTTTCGCCTATAGCCTAGGCTATAGGGTTTCATCATCGGAAAAACGGGTTGTGAATACCTAACACAACTTTTAAGGCGGGGATTCCTTGATTATCGTGAAATTGATGTGACATTTGGGCGCGATTATGGAACATGCCTGGCCTCGATTGGAAGTAGCCGAGCTTTAGCCCAAGTCTCGTGTACCTTAGAGCGACCACCCGAAACCCGCCCAAACGAAGGCAGAATTGTGTTCAAAATTGACCTCCCACCAATAGCCTCGCCCGGATATGAATTAAATCGACAATCTCCATTTGCTATTGAATTAAATAGACTACTTGAGCGTGCCATTGTTAAAAGGTAAGATTTTATACAGGGGGTGATTGTTTTAACTTATTAGTTTAGTTTGAACTAACATACTGAAGTATTTTGACTTTATAGTCACATAACTTATTTGACATAATTTTCCTATAATTTGTAACGTTATTATGGCGTCACCCTCACAGTCTGAGCGTCCCTATACGGTAATTTATTTGTATGACTTTTTTATTGAAGTCGGTGTGTGGACGTTGAAGAGCTATGTGTGCGAAGTGGTGAACGGTGCTGGACGTTGCGGGTTGAGGCAACGGCGTTAAACAATGAAGGTAACTTATCGGATACACTTTGTCTGGCGGCAATGGGTGCCCTGATGCACTATAGACGGCCCGAAGTCACCGTTGAGGGCACCGAGGTCACCATTCATGACCCGACCGAACGGTAGAGTTCTTTTCAGGTTGACCTGTAAAGGAAAATATGTAATGCCTGATCTTGTAATAACTTTTGCTAGTGATTGGTTGGAAATTCGGACAACTAAGAGGATGGTTTTATTGTAACTGTAAAATTTATCGAAAATATGGAGAAGAAATCTTCAAATGAATTCATTTATGAAAAATAATTACCCTTAACTACTATTACGATCCATTCCTAGGCTTCTAATAAGCGGAAAGGTGTCCCGGAGGAACGGAGTGTAATGTAGTCCGCTGGATGCCCAATGTGGTTTTCATGGGAGCAATTAGTTTTTTACTTTTAGGATCTATTGGGTCTGTTGGCCTTATTGTATTTTAAGGCAGTGTTGACCCGGTTAGACCGGGATAAAAAACTAAGGGAAAGCGGTTTATAAACTGCGGGTGGGGTTGAAAATTCCACAGCAATTTTTCTTCAATAATTTTAGTTCTTGCGACTGTTGCGGTCCAAGAACTAAAAGAGAATGATTTGTTCGAAAATAAAATTTTCTCACTTCTTCACTTGAATTCTAGAAAAATTTGTAAAGTAGTTACTCTAATTCGAAAACATAATGTTGTTTATATTAATTTAGAATTAATGTTTCTACTATTACGATCCATTCCTAGGCTTCTAATAAGCGGAAAGGTGTCCCGGACTCTCTCCGTGTTTCTTCCGTCCTTGGAGCCCGTTCTTAGTACTCTTCCGTTTATTAGATATACTACGTTACTACTGGACACTTTTCACTTTCACTGTCATTTTCTAACTTTTCTAACGCTCTATTTTCCTTGTCGTTTCATTTGTCTGTAATAAATCAACTAAGTACTTTTATCGAGGTATGTAGTTTTATTGTAATATGGCAGTTTCAGGGATTATTATATTTATTTGTCGCAGTTTCACGTAAAGCATTTTTATCCCGGTATTCCCGGGTTCATTTTTTGAGCATTTTGTACTCTTCTGTATTCATGAGTTTCTCGGCTGCCTCCATATCCACCCATACTTCTGTAGCAACTTCTGCTGCTACTGCTAGTAATTCGGCGGTATAGAGTTCAATCTGTTGACCCGACCAGTGGCTAATGTCACATGGTTCTGGAATGTCAACGACCCATTTGCCGAAGATTTCATCCATACGGGATGCCATTTCGGGATGGGCTGTTCGCTCGCTGCGGTGCAGGGGGCTTCCACCAAGTTGGTTTAGGCCTAATTTGGAGGAATAATTTTATTTGGCCCGTTTTCACGGGATAAAAAGGGAAAATTTTTTCCAAACCTGCGTATATCGCTTCGGCGGATAACTGTGTCATCTCGAACTCGGATACATGGGCCGGGTTGTTTTGAGTTTGACCCAGTTGTTGCTGGGATACAATATATCCTTTTTGGGTCTTTTGTGCCGCCAGCAAGGATAATACGTTTGCCAGTATAACTTTGGCGTCAGATACTTGGATCCACAAGTAATTGTGTACTTCGTGTCTGAATGCTGTTAAGGGTCCATTCGTTGCCCTGTCGAACAAAAGTGTTTGTTTCGTTAAGCTGGCTAGGGCATCGAAAAGGAAGGGCGGGAGCCCGGCTGATAATTTCAGTCGGAGCTCTCTTTCGATATGTAGGCACGAGATTTTATTCATTCTTAAAAGGGAAGTTTTTTCTAACCTTTTTTGTAGAAAAATATGTATATTATAAATATTAAAAGTTACATAAATACTCGTCTCTAACTCATCAGGTAAGGTTGGTCCCGGTTTTCCGGGTCAAATTACTGGGGAAGTGTAATGTTTTTTCTTCTTGCTAACCTCCTAAGGTTACTGGAGTAGGTAGCTTGGTTGGGTTCATCTGAAAAGATGGTTTCCCAGCTATCTACTTCTTCTAACTTAGGGGCCGCAATTTCTGGTGGGGTTACTACGGATGCATACTCGGACATTTCCGGGATAGACGCAATGTAAATTAATTTACTCCGCAGGGAGGGTAGGCATTCCATGTGGGACAGTATGGCCACTATGGTAAACCGGGTAACCCTACCTCTTTCACAAAGAACAGAAAGGATTTTGTGAGCTTTTCGAGCGTCGGCCCTGATAATGGACGCTAGTTCGATATCATCTCGGACATTCGAGAGGACGTGCAACGATCGCCTGGAGTTGATTTTCTTCAGTCGGTCATTGTGTGTCATGTCTCTAAGCGCGTCCATTCTTAACACTTTTGCTAACTTTAAACTGAGTCAATGAGTTCAAGATTTAAGGTATACAGAGGTACATTTTTTAGAACTTTTTTGGCCCGGTTATTCCGGGATAAATTGGGATGTACGGGTTACTTAGAACAGGTCGTTTTCGAGTTGTTTTATATCCCCGGTTTGGATAGCCTGTCCTAACGTATGTGCTACTCCATTATCCGACGTCTCAAGGCCTGTGGATTGATACCACGCGGGCATAGTAGATTTCGGGGCCCATCTCATAAAAATCCGAAGGAGTTGAGGTCTTATGTTTAGTTTTAGGAGTAGTAAGATAACTGAACATCTACCTGAGTGAGCCATTATGGTCCACCTAGGTTTCCATTCGAGGTTTTTTGTGACTACGGAGGCTGTTCTGACTATTTGTTGGGTAGCGAAAATTTTTCCCGTTTTGGGGTTCAAAAATATTTTCCCGGATTTCGGTTTGCCTAAATATAGCCAGAGTCTCTCGAGCCTCTTTCTTACATTTAGGACCGGGTCAGAAAGTGTCAAGAAGGTTATGTATTCTGGGCGTTTTCCGATGTTGCCTTTACTCATTCGTATTTGCGCCGAAACGAACTCTCCCGACGTATTTTTTACTACTTTAAAGTCTTCCCAATTCAGTCTTAGTATGTCTATTACTCGGCTGCCGGATAACCAGGCTAGAACGAAAACAACTGATGCCATTTTGTTTCTCAGTCTGGAACGGCCCGTGAAGTCGTATTTCCATAGTGCGATTGATAATTCTCGTACTTTGGCTGAAATGGTAATTTTGACCCGGTTTCCGGGATAATATAAGTACTACTACCTAAGGGATAATATGCCGGTTTTCGATGTGAAGCCGGATGTTTCATCAAGAGATCTCTTTGCCAGTTGGAGACTTGATTGGTAAGTTTTCGTATAGATGGTCTTGATAATACGACACCATGTAGTTCACAACCTGCCAGGATCAATTTAAGTTTTTTGTCTAAGTTGGTCGCGGCAATCTGCCTTGTTTTGAATTTTTCACAAAACCATTCGAAAATGAAGTCGAGTATTGAGTCGGCTTCTGAGCCTTCTCTTAGGAGGGGCTCGAACTGTTTCCAGGTATCCCGTATATCCTTATCCCACCTTGAGTCCGGCAATTTTGAGTGCCTAGCGATAGGGAACATTCTAAATACAAAGTATATTAATATCTCTACTGACTTAAAAGGTTAATATTTTTTGGGCAGTTACAAGATATAATTTGCGATTTTTAAGATATAGAATGCAAGGTAAGACGTTTTTTAACCCCGGTTATTCCGGGATAACAGCGGGTTCAGCTTTAGGTGCTGAGATTGTCAAATCTGTTATCATTCCTGATGCCAGATTTGAGACGAACCGGGAGGAAGAGGGTGTCTGCCTTTTCTTTTGTTTCGCCAATTTTTTATTCAGCCCCGCTCGCTTTCCCGTCTCCGACATTGTACAGGTAACCGACTTCAGGTCTGTTATTGCTCGTCGCAGTTCGTTTCGCAGGTTCTTGTCCGCCAGACTTTCTGGCAACAAGAATTCTAGAGAAAAAAGGGGAGTTAGCGAGGGACATTTTTAGCATTAATTTTTGGCCCGGTGTTTCCCGGGATAGATTCTAGTGATTTCCGTTAGGTTCTTACCATTGCTAGGGTCTCGCAACCATTTTTTCGCTTGGTAGATTTTCCCTAGGAGATCGGAAATATGGCGTGCGGTTGAGGGCGCCATGATCTCGAGGAGTTGTTGGTAATTGCTCAATTGATCACTTGCTTCGGATAATACGTCGGCAACTGTCATTAGTGGTGCGGACGCCATTACGACTTAATTTTTCAAGATTTCTGAAAGGAAGAAGGACTTTTTTATTCTTTTTTCTCACATGAAATGTTAATATTTGGTTGTTTTTTAACCCGGTTATCCGGGATAACAAGGTTGACAAATAATAATGTTCTACCGAACTGGCAGTGGCAAATAACTGTTGCAGGGATATACAGAAAAGATTTTAAGGGGGGCATTGCTACTGGGAGAGTTTTAATGACCCGTTCTTAATAAGTTCGGAGATGGCTTGTTGAAGCGCGTCCCCGCTGTTATTTTCACCCTGTGAGTTATTTTGCCCATTGTTTGTTTTCTTTTTCGGGTTCTTATTGTTACCCGCATTATTATTTTGTCCCCCTTGGGGGTTTGGTTTAGTTTGAGCCTTACCCCCTGTTTGAGCTGTTTTAGGCTTCTTATTAGGGGGTTTTTGGTTTTCCTTATTGGGGTTGGCCCTTTTTGGGGTCGAGGGGGTGCTTACTTTCCCAAGGACTGCCCTATTAAAGATCTGTTGGAAAACGTTGGCTGGCAATTCACCACATGACCTGTAGGGAGTGCGAATGGCGCCGCTTTTTATGTCTTCGTCCAAGATCTTCTTCATCTTGTCCTTCATTTCGGACTGCGCGTGCTCCCGCATTCGCGGGTCCTTGGCGTTGTCCTTCATGGCGACTGCGCAGGCTGCGTATGCGTCTCGGACTAGGACATGCTTGGCTGTGTTGAGTAGGAGGGTCCTATTGTAGTCCTTGTGTCCAACCAGGTTATCAAGGCGTTGCTTGGTGAGCATCAACATACGGTGATAAGATGTTTGCTCGTCCCAGACCTTCATGAATCGTTTCAGGAGGTTGGTCACGTGCCTACAGGAGTTTTGGGTTAGTAACCTAGTTTCCTTTGCATCTAATTTTCCCGGTTTTCCCGGGTGAAAAGACATTTGTGTGAAATGCTTACCGGTGATTCGCAGTCAACTGATAGTCTGTTAGGGCGAAGCGCAGGTCACGTCCTATAACTATCGGATCTTCTGTTGCTGGCATCGTGCTCTGTACATATCCCGGTGCCGCTTGGAGATCAGAGAATATTTTCCCGGTTACCGGGTTCCGACTGACGCCATACACTCCCTTGCGTTTCTGGTTCGCGGCTAGGTCGTGCTTGGCTTGAGTGACGATCTGGTGTATTTCCTAGTTTAAAACATGTATTAATTATATTTTAAAGTGTGTTTTTTGTCCCGGTGCCCGGGTTAGACGGCGGAGGAGGTACCTTGTATGACTTCAAGGAAGAAGCGGTTTGGGATTCAGCTGTTTTCAGCATGTCGTCCCATTGTTCTTCGTCATACTCTTCGAATCCTAGCAGGAGGGATTCGTCTTCGGCGGTGAGCTCTTCCCCGTCCTCAAGTTCTTGCTGTCTTGAGTACGCGGCGTATCTCGCCTTGAGTCCGTCTTGGCCGTTTTGCCATTCGGCCCAGGTCTCTCGGCATGTTTCTAGGCGCGCTTGGAACTTCTCGAGGTCTCCTTGGGCGGAGAGTATGTCTCCCCCTTGGATTTCCGACAAGTCAATGCGTCCTGCGTTTACGTCTTCCGTGATTTCGACGTATAGGCCGTTACTGATCGATTGACTTTGTTTTAGGACATCGTCAATAGGTTCGTAGTAGCTATCAGTCATATTCTATACCAGTCTAGAATGAAGAAAATGAATACTGGTAAGTCGAAAGTTATGTAAGGTAATGTTTGCAGAGGTTATGAAGGTTATTTAAGGTAGGTAATATAATTATTTTGTTGTTACCCTGAGTGGGTAGTTAGACAAACGAGGGTCCGAAAAAAAACACCTTTTGACCCGGGAAACCGGGATAATAATTAGTGTCTGGCATAGAAAGTTTTTAATTTTTTCCACCTGAAGAGGTCGCCCCATTTGAGGAAGTTGCTATCTGGTAAGTTCCAGCCCGTTATATTAATAATAGCCCATGTTTCTCTTGGTTTACTGTTATTTTTATAGTACGGGTGTCCTGTATCTTGCTTTTTACGGCAAGGTACTAGGGTGGCTGGGTTATCTGATGTTCCGATCCTTATCACCCTACATGTAGGTGTGTTAAGGATCTGAGGGAGTTGAGATGGCCATTCTTCAAACCTATGAAAGATGGCTATCCAATCCAAGTGCATATAATGCTGCCTAACGAACCACAATGTTTTATCAAAAAGGCATTTTGGGGGGAATATCCATAGGAAGTGTTCTGACCCGGTTATTCCGGTACAAGTGAAAAAATCAACTCTGGCGTCAAATTCTGAATCAAAACACTTAGTGATGAAATTTTCACATTTAGCATTCCAGCTTGCTGCGAAGCAGTCAATAGTAAAATTTTTGTCAAAGACATTTTGGAACCGTCTAAAAATATCGTCTTTAATGATTTCCTCGTTAAAGTCGATTTTTCTAGATGGTTCATCTGCTAACTGGAGATGGGTTCTTATTGAGTAGAACTTTATAACTGAACCTAACTCGTGGGCTTTTTGGTTTATTAAGAGTATTTGGTCATTCAAAAGACTATTCGAACACCCCATATATGCTGCCCGGAACACGGCTTCGTTGTCTGTATAGCAGTTTATATATTTTCCCTTTAATTGATCTTTATAACGTGAAAGGGCTCGAAAAATTATTGCGGCCTCCTTGAGGTGAATTGCCCACTGGGCTTCTAGGTGGGACCAGTAGACCGTTTGAACGTTCGTTAATTCCCTATCCCTCAAGATTAAGGCTCCTCCGGCGAACATAGATGCGTCCGTAAAGACGTTTTCTATTTCTAGGTGGGAGTAGTCTTTTGGTAACCAACACCACTCTTTCTCAATATATTTCTGTTCAGACCACCAAATAAACTCTTGAATGAGTCTCTTTGGCATCTCAATTGGCAGACTCTGCATTGCCGCTTGACAGTTTCGCACGATTGCTTCTGTCATTCTGCGGATGTACAGTCTGGCATTTGGGATCGCGTGGAAAAAACTGATCGCTAGTCCTCTAATTCTCTCAATATCCTTTACGAGGATCATGGTTTTTTGTCCCGTTGTGTACGGGTCCATACGGGACATTAGTTTATCCCATTTTTTCTGGGGAACTTTGACGGTCATCCTTTCGGTGTTAAAGATCATTCCTAAAAAGGACATCTCTTTAGCGCCTTCAAGTTCAGACTTATCTAAGCTAATGAAACCCCCGACTGCTATGAGGACCAATGCAGTTAGAAATGCATTCAGGGGGGCATGGAAGTTTGGTGGGTTGGTTAACCTAGTGAAATCTGAGTCAACCATTCCGCGATCGTCGAGATACAGATTTACTCTAACCCCTAATGACCGGAGGAAACTAACTGCGCAGTTGTTACCCCTCTGGAAGATGCCAGGTATAGCTGGTATTCCAAAGGGGGCGGCTCGGTGGATGACAGAGAGGGTTTCTGTATACTCTTGTCCTGTTAGACCCATGGAGTCTGGGGCTAACAGGAACTGATAGAAACCCTCTTTGTCATCCACCTTACATAACAAGTCGTCCTTTTCTATAATAGGGTACAAATCCGGGATATGATCAAGGACGCACGGCGTCTTAAAATGTTCAAGGGATTTGACGAGGCCGCCGTCGAAACAGCGTCTCGTTTTTCGGCCCGGTTCATCTGCTACTACCCATGGGCCTACGCAGTCTGTATCGGTTTCGTCTACGATAGCTACGGAACCCTTTCTATATGATTTCTGGATATCTTCTGACAAAAAATCACTATATTCAAAAATTTCTTGCCGGGTGGGAAAGACTGGTTTTTTCCCGGATGTGCATACGGGGACATTTTTGGTCACCGGGTAGACTTCATCATAGTAGTCTATGTCTTTTTGACTCATTATTGTTTTGTCCAATTTTGAGTGCACCCAAGAGTTATAGACATGTTTTTTCTTTACTGTGTGAAAAAGACCTTTCTTTCGAAAGGGTCGGGCCTTTTCAACGGGTATTTCTTTTATATTATGAAAAACATCTATTCCACTATGAACAGACCGATAGGCTTGCTCTTTAACTTCCTCTGGCATGGAGTTTATAGTCACTAGCCACTCAGGGGAAAAATGAAAAAAGGAGCCAGCGTAAAAGTCATCGGGACATCTGAAATAGATGTCTCGCCAGTCATTTATTCTTTTCCCGGTAGGATCCGGGTCAACAGCTTTTTGGAGGAGTCCCCATAGGTGGTATGAGTACTCCCTCCACTCTTGGTGGGTGTAGGGCCCTTGTAGAATCCCGTCGGCTGATATAACAAGCATATTACGGTAGTTAACCGCTTTTACTGCTTTCGGGGCCCATTCGCCATCTGTAATGAGGTGGCCGTGCTCGTTCGCTATCGGGGGCGATTTTCCACATTTTTTCCGAACTTTTTTAACGAAATCATCTTTAGTCATTTTCTAAAGATCAAATGATTATTTTTGCTGTCGAGCATAGTGTATGATATATGAAAATATAGGCTTTCAGTTATAAAAAATAATTTGTAAGTCAGTTAACTGGCAAGTAGTATTGTTTTTGAGAAAAAACAGCGCACTTAATTTTTTAACCCGGTACTCCGGGATAAAGGGGGGGACAGAGGGAACAGTCATTATTTATGGTTGACTTTGTTCATTCTGGCTATCTTTTTCACCAGGGATAGGATTTTTTGTTGGTTCACATCCGGCCCTTTGATGAGTTCGAGTTTTGATTCGACTGGCCTCATTTTGGACATAGCTTCTTTCAGTTTGATGCGGTCCAGTTTTTGTTGGACTGCGACTGATTTTGGCTTCTTATCCGCAGTTTTGGCTTTTGTTACCGGCTTCGACGTCTTTGCTATTGGCTCCCCAATGGCTACTGATGTCGGTCGCTGGATTTTTGTCTTTTTTAATCCCGGTGATTCCGGGTCCAATACCGGCGAGGTTGGCGACGCTTGCTCTGTTGGCTCCGCTGCCTTCTCGAACTGTTTCACGAGTGAGGGGTCTTCTGTTTCCGAGTCTGATTCGTCCCGGTCTGATAGTGGATCCTTCGGCATTTCTCGCGTTACTGGACCCGCTGAGAGGGTTGGGATCGCGACTGGAGGACAAAAATCTTTGTCTTTTAGCTGTTCAAAGGTCACTTTCGCCCACCTCTTATTAGAGGCATGACGAAAGAAGGCCTTTTGGAGTTTATAAAAGGTTTCGGGCATAAAGTCCTCCAGGATTTTTGACAACTGTTTGATGTTTTTACAGTCATCAATATCGTTCTTGTGGGCCCTCATATTGTTAAAGGGGAAAATGCCCATAATAGAGAGTTTACGGGCTACAAATAGAGCTTGATGAACTAACGAGCTCATTTCTATAGGGTCCGTCATTCTCAGGTCATCCAGTAAGTGTGAGATCTGGAAGAAGATCCATACCATACGGTTCGACAGGAACTCTACGTTTGCTCGTTGCTGAACAAAGTGTTATAAGTTTTTTCCCAAATATTTTTTACATTTGGATGCTCCATTATTTCACTGTGTTTTTTCCCGGTATTGCCGGGTCAAAGAAGGTTAATTGAGAGTGCTTTACCTGTGTTGTTCCGTCGAGCACTTGTTTTACCCATTCTATTAGCCGAGGGGAAACGTGTCTCGCGTCTAGGTCGAAAACGAATTCCACCATCTGTGCGAATGACGGCATATTCGTTTTGCTAATGTTGATTTTAATCGCCTCTTTGGCGGATGATTGATCCGCAAGAGGGTCTTCCAGGATCATCGGCAGGTAGTTAACCGGTATGACTGGTTCCCCTGCGGCTTCCTGTTTCAGGGTCACTACCACTGCGTCGTGTATGGATTGCTCCAGGTCGTCTTTTTGAGCAGTGGTGATGCCCCCTGGGGCTTGTTCTAATCCCGTTAAACGGGTTTGAATGTTTTTCTGGGTTTCGGCCAGGTTCTCAAGCAGTTTTGGAAGCATGGTGTTTGAGCCGATGTCACTGATAGTCACCAGTGATGCACACGAGTCGGATCGGTTTGCCGTCCAGGCTGTGTCTTCACTAGATTTATCGTCATGTGTGAGTGCCGATAGCGGTGTGTCGGACCTGCCTGGTTCGGTTACTGCTTCGTTTGCCCAGATTTTCTTGAGCTCCAGGAGGTCGTGCATGGTCATGAATTCACCATCTAGAATAGGGTTCTCTTAGAAGATGATTTCAAAATTTTTATTTTTTAACCCGGATTGACCGGGATAATTTTCCGATTATTACCTTCTGCTGGACCGTTTAGTTGGTCTTGCAGTTGCTGATCTTTAAATTCATTGAACTTGATTTCAGCCTTTTTCTCTGCTTCGCTCTCAATCTTATCATCGATCGAGTCTTGCAGGTTTTGAACCGCAGTGGCCACTACATTTGACCACGTTTGCTTCAATAACAGACGCACTTTTGGCTCAAGCGGCATAGCTTCTATTTTTTCCCGGGCCTCTTCCGGGTTCAGACCAATGGCTTCGAAAAGCCTATTAAAAAATGTGTCGACTTTGATCTTAGAAAGACGAAAGTTTTCTAGGACAATCTCGTCCGCCTCCGGTGACGATATCAATTCTGCGCTCTCGCCCAGAAGTTGGTTAATTTCTTTCATAAGGGTAGCATCTGTCCCGAAAGGGCTTTTCGGGACGGTAACTACTCGAGAGCGCAGAGTTGTTGGCGTCCTCGGAGTTGGAGGGGTACTTAATTTTTTCGGTGAACTAGGTGGAGTGAAAATGGTGCTATCCATTTTCTCTTCACTTTGTTCAGTTGTGTTTTTTGGTCCCAGTATTTCTGGGTCAACAACCTTAGACTCTTTCTGTTGGTCTGACAGTTTGAGGCTAAGCTTCCGCTTGGCTTTAGTGGTCGTTATTTTGGCTTTTTTGCCGCCAGCTAGGGCGGGGGGCAGATCAGCTAGTTTTGGTTCCCTACGAAAAAGATCAGTTAGCCCTTTTTTGGTCGGGATAATGTATATTGTAAACCTTTTGCTCCGCGTTTTTCTTATAGCCTCCGATCGCGCCATTATTTCAGCTCAGTATTATCTAAAATAAAATATATTTTTATTTCCAGTTGGGTCTTGAGCGTTTTTAACAAATCATCAGAAATTATGATGATTTTTTAACCCAGAGTACTGGGATAAGATAACGGTCTGTAATATTTGCGGAACTCTGACTCGGAAGTTTGTTATAGTTCTCGCACCTACTACTTCACGTAAAATTAGACGATACTTTTGTGTTTCGCTTGCGTATAATTTGTATTGCAATTTTAACTTTTTACAGTTTTAGGAGGTTGTGGGTGTACGTTGAGGATAGGCGTTTGCGGTAATATGGGTTCAATGTACAGAGGTTTGACAGTTTTTTGTGTTTTATCCCGAAAAATCGGGCCAAAAAAGGATCGGTAGTTCTATAATCTCAATTGTCGTATTTGTTCATAATTGAGATTATTGATGCGAATACTCCGTTCCATGTTTTTTCCTTGAATTCCCAGTCTGGTTGGTCCGGGATTGTCAGATCGCTTATCGCTTTTAATGATTCCCGCATATTGACCCTTATTTTGGTAAGGTGCATCGGGGACCAAAAGTGTCGCAGCCATGACATTACTTGGGGGCTTGTGGTTGAGCATGGCGCCTGTCTGTATTGTCTCGGCGACAGCATGAGTAGTCCTAAAACAAATGTGTTTTATGTTTTTGGTCTAATGTTTTTTGGGTAATTTTTGTTAGCGTGATTTGGTCCCGTTTTTTACGGGTTGAAAAAAATTTTTTAAACGGTAAAAAGGGGCTGTTTACGAGTAAACAGACTTTTTTAACTGTACTCGTGGATGACAATAATCATAGAAGCCTAACTAGGTTAGTTATGGTTTTTAACTCACCTCCGGATTTTTTGTCGATCTTCAAGTTTGCGAAGATTGTGTCGACAAATCTTTTTTGAGTCGGGCAGGATTCCAGGGCGACTACAAAACGCACCAGGTCATTTCGGTCGAAGATGTCCGTTGATGTGTTCCATATTGTCCCAGAAGTCTGGGCTAAATCTCGCATATATTGCGACATTGTGTGCGCAGTTGCGAGGACTGGTTCTTTCGGCGTTGCACTCTTGACCTTTTTGACCAGGAATTCACGCCGGTTTTGGGCGTTTGCCTCTCTTTGTTCGACCTGACCTTCTGGTTCCGGTTGAACTGTTGGTTTAGGTCCGATCGCTTGTCGGACGTCGGACGAGAGAGCCCGTTGGGGCCTGACTCGAAGGTATCGGAGTCCTTCGTTCTTCTCGAACCGTTTGAAGTAGCGTTGGGCCGCATTTATGCGCATTTCGAGCGATCTTTGGACATTTGGCCAAGGGAAAGGCATCGTGTTTTCCTCGTAGATGCGGTTTGGCCATGTTTTATCCCGGATAGATGCCGGGTCTATAATCACTCGACTGAAACGGTGTCGGGCGTACTTAAGGGCTTCATTTTGTTGGATTGACAACGAATTAATGAAGACCTCGTGAGTGTCCGAACGCCTTGCTTCGACGTCAGCCCTGATCAGCTTTATCATTTTCAGCTGGTCTTGGCTTTCGCTGGCAAATGTAGACATTTGGTGCAGTTGCAATATTCTTCTTGGGTCTTGGTATCTTGACCCACAGAAAATTGCTGCTTCGTCTTCAAATTGCACGCCCCTCTCAATTTGGGCGTACGCTTTTGCCGCTGTCTAAAGATTTTTGTTATTTATTACAATTAATACTTTTTTATTCCCTTTTTGGGCCTTTTTAAGGGCTCAAAACGGAGTTTTTTAGTCGCACTTTTTTCGAGAATCAAAAACGCCTCTAGTCGGGTTTCGACTTTTTTGGTCAAAAGTTATTTTTGCTTTTTTGTCCCGGAGTACCGGGTAAAAAATCTTCTTAGTCCGGTGGTTTAGCGACATTAAAAGCATACTGATATGTTTCCTTTTTTATCTTTGAACTTACTTGCGCTATAAGGTCAAATGTTTGTAGGACTGGTGGCGAGAAATCGGGAGTGTGTGGGCCCGAGTTCGACCGGCTGAACATTGCTGGTGGTGCTGTCGGCATTTGTAACGAGCGCGTGGTTACAACGGACTCGTCTTCTTGTCCCGGGATCCGGGTTACTTCGACCGTCAATGGCCAGGGGAACTCGACCATAGTTGGTCGTCCTAGGCTTTCGAGTTTTGGGATGGCTGCCATTTGGTTAATGCGCACTTTGTGATTGCGCGTCGTCATCCAGGACTCGAATTGGCCTTTTACTCCCTTAACTCCTCGGTCACTGTCCCTGTTACAGATGCGGGGCTGCCCAATAGTGGCCCATCTCGCAAGGGTCAAACTCGAACCGGTTTGCATGTATTCGAATTCGTCGACCGGAAGGATGTTAAAATTCCGGATCGACGTTATTCGGACTGAGTTGCAATGAAAGTTTATCGGGAATTGGTCCGGTAAATTTCGTCCCTCTTCGTTCATGGCGGGTGGAAGCGATGGTCCGGCTGGAGTCAAAGTGCGCCCTGAAAAGGTATGTTTTTTAATCTTGGTTTTTTAAGGGAAAGGATTTCTTTCTCTCTTAAAAATTAACACGTTCATTTTGGTCCCGGTGAGTCCGGGTTAAAATATTTTCTTCCCCCTCTCTTTACACTTCAAAGAGAAGGAAAGAGAAGGAAAGAAAGAATTTGGGAGTAAACCTGCCTATTTCATATAATTTTTTAAATATAGGGCGTTTTACTCTTTTCGGTTAATCCGGGTTAATCGAAAGAAAAAAGGGGCAAAACAAGCCCGGCAGCTGCTGTGGCCTAGGGCCATCTGGTCTCCTTTCTTCACAATGGGATTTCGCGCGTCTCATTTAATGAGAGCTGCGATAAATTTTATGGCGTTGCCGGGAATCGAACCCGCGCCCCCAGCATGGAAGGCAGCTCTCTTGCCACATCAGCTACCGGGCCTGCGACTTTTTTCTCTTCTTTAGGTGTTTATATTGCTCTATTGAGTATTTATAAAGCTGTTAAGGAGAGATTTTTAACCCGAATTTTCGGGACAATATTATTTCAAATTTTTAATTGTAACTTACATGAAGTGGAGGCGATTGGTGTTATTATTACCAAGTTCGCACCATTTTCTAGCAGCTCGTAAACCTTCATTGAATCTGTGAAGGTTTTTTGGCCCAGTTTGAATCCGGCTGGGATACGTTCTTCGGCCAATTTTGCGTTTCGGATTAGGCCTGAAACGTCTTGGGGGCCCGAAGCTAGGACCACTAATTGGACGTTTTGGTCATGCCATTTGTTGACTTCGCTCAACAATGATATGAAATTTTGGGCGATGTCGAGTTGTTTAGACTCTTTGTCGCGCCGAAGCTTTTCCCGGAGGGTGATGCGCCTTTCGTCAAGGTCTTTCTGGGTTTGGCTTTGTAACAGCCCGATCGTGTCTCGGCGTCCTTTTTGACCTAAACGTATGGGTTTTAAGGTCTGTTGTATTTATTTTTCCTGTTTTTCAGTAAAAAATTATGCAATTTTTTGGCCCGGTTCATCCGGGATAACGGCTATTTCTGGGAATGCGCTTTTTCGTGCGTTCTCTCAGCTTATAGCCTGTTAATGACTGAATTTTAACTTTATTAACTTGTAAAGTTTACCAGTTTTTGTGCCCGGTATACCGGGATAATACTTCCTTTTTCACTTTTTTATTTTTGGTCATTTTATTATCTTATTTGGAACGAGAAAAGAGGTTTCCTAATTTTAATTTTCTACTTTTCAAATTTTTTCCTATCGGTTTTTGGCTTGAACCGGAGAAACCTCCCTAAGTTTTAAAAGTGAATTTAAGGGTATTATTTTGAATGGCGTCTATTTCAAATCGTTTTTAAACAAAAGAGGATGTGATTAATAGAACTTACTATTTAAAATGCGTAACGTCTCATTACACATTTCTTCTGATGACGTCGTCGGCTCCGATTTTGTGTTGGAGCCTGCTTTGTTATCGGGCTTCTTGAATCCCGAATATCCGAGCGGCGTGAAGAGGTCTACTTCTTTTTCGGTCCACTCGATTTTCTTTGGGTTATCGGTGTCGGACGTGTCCCATAACCCAAGGCATCCGTAGATGTGTTTGTTGGCCCTTGTGTCCGATAGGTCATTAAAGGACATGTCTTTAGGGTAGGTGGCGTATGTCAACATAAGGGTCAGCCTTGGTTTTTTCGGAGGGTCTTCCAAGGCCATAAACATCAAGCCGTAGTCGCTGTACACCGTGCTGACGGATGGCGACGAGAAGCTGTGGTAGTTATAAGGTCCATCAGCCGCTGATTGGAACAGTTTGGCATTCATGCGGTTGAAGTAGTAAGCCGTGGGGCAACTGTTTCCGGCATCATCTTCAGTTGGTTGTTGTTCCAAAAGGTCTGTGCCGAATTTTACCCGGGATTCCGGGATAGAATTGTTTCCCATATTAGTAGGGAAGGATTTGGCAACGTTCATATCGAAAAAGCCTTGCCGTAACGAAACGTCGCGGAGAAAAGCTACGAACAGTAGCACGTCCGAAAGTGATTCCGGGGCGTCTCCTATCGCGTACATAATATCGAAAATCGCTATGTACGCGTTTTTCCAGCTTCGAAAGTTTCGAGGGGGGGTGCCGAGGACTTGAAGTGCGAAATCTTCGTCAAACTCCTTCGAATATGACCCATCTCGATTTTGATTTTCCCGAATGAGTTGGTCTTGTTCGAAGAGGAATTTAAGCACTCGAATTGTTGATCGGAGTGCTTCATTTAGCCCGTCGTCGGCCTCAAACGCTGAGTCGGTGACGACTGGGATGGCGTTGATTGCGTCGCGGGGCGCCGATAAGCGTACTTTTTTCAGTACGTATCGATTAAAGGCCAGGGTGTCGCGGTTTTGGCGTAAAAGCGTCATTAACTGTGCCTCTCTGAGCTGACCGCCTGGGTTAGCTTTAGCGGTTTTTTCCCGGTGAACCGGGCACAAGATGAGGCCTCGATAGAAATCGCGGATTTCATCTTTTTGCTCTTCAACTTGGGTGCTGTCGACCGGACGGGCGCATTTGTCGCCGTCGTTAACATATTGGCAAATTTGGACGGCCAGGGTAGGTCTCAAGAGCATATTGCTCAGATTTTTGGCCGACGAGGTCTTTTTCAGCGCTTCGAAAGTAGATGCCAATTCGTGCGCTTTGACAATGGTGGTCGGAACGTCAGCATGTCGATTGTAAAAACATGTGAGCTCTCTGTCATCAAAGGAGGTGTCTTTTCCGTCCGCGGTGCGCACTTTTGGAGTTTTTATCCCGGCAATTTCCGGGCAAAAAATGACTTCTTCCGGGTCGAAGCTGGCTGCTGAGTAAGCGTCGGACTCGGCGTAGTCTGAGTCCAAAATCGACAAAAATGAGAAGTTCGGGTCGTTTTCGCCGTTGAAACTTGTCAAATGGATGTCCATTTCGGACAGTTCCAAAGTTGCTTCGTCCAATTCTGCGCTTAATTCGGTGGCCCCATATGAACGGCGGCCCGCCACTGAGACGGCTGTCACTTTGGCTTGTTTCGCCACTTCGAATGGCGCGGACGACCCTTAAATTAATTGTTAGAGATTTTGTTTCTATAACTTTTTTCGGCGTTATTTTTCCCAAAGTTTCACTATTTTGAATTTTATGAAACTTTTTTAGGAGAAAAGGGGGTTTTTTGGACCCGTGTATACGGGATAGATAGATCCAGTTTTTCTCAATATTTGAGTCGACTTAAGGTTATATTTTTACCTTGTGCGTGGCGGTCGAGGCCTGATTGGGTAACCACTTGATTTTGTTGGACCAGTTTGGCCAAATTACTTTCAATCGGTATTTTTCTGCCGAGAACGTTTGAATTTTCTCGCTTTCGTTCGTCGTGCAGCTCATGCCAGTTCGGGCCGTATTTCATCCTCAATCTACCCTTGTTCATATAGAGCGTGAGTAGATTGTGGATTTTCGCTAGGTCTTCTGATTGAGCGAATGCATTTTGACCCGGTTCATTTCCGGGACCATAAAAACGAGCACTGTTGCGCAAGTTTTGGACCATTTGACGGTGTACTCCGTCTGGGACCACATCTTTTGCTGAATTTACAAAGGATGGGTTCTTAGCCATCCAGGGGTTGGCTTCGAACACTTGAACCGGATAAAAGGTTGCTTCGGCTTGAAGGGTGAACATCTTAAGCGCCGCTGCGTCGCGTGCTTCTAGGGCGTCCACCGTTTTCAAGCCTGGCGCTGCTAGTAAATTGGATGCTGCTTGCCATATATGGTCCATTTCTTGCGAGTTCGCAATATCTAAAATATAACGATTTTAGACGTTTTCGGACGATTTTCGAGTCTTTATGTGTCTACTTTTTTAAGGTTTTTTAACCCGGTTACCCGGGACGACTTTTAACAGACTAGTTTTCTTGGAGAATTTCCCTTATAAACTTTTGGGTTGGGGACAAAGGGGTGGTTATAGGGTCATTTTAACCTTTTTTCTAGGTTTTTAATCCTTATACTTTTAACTTATATATTTTTATTTAAGTTATCTACCTTTATCATCCGCTTGTTCCCGGATTTTGGTCATGCGGAGCGCGAACAGATGCCCTTGTACCGGCGCCTCTCCGAACGGATCGATCATCTGGTTGATTCGATCTAGCCATGCTGTCATAATTGGTCCCGGTGTTGACCGGGTAAACTCTTGCCAGAAGGTCGGCGTCGACATTCCTTCGCAATTCTCATGCAGGTATTGGAAACCGCAGGCGACAGCCTAAAAAGGAACGATTTTTTAATTGGGTTTGGCCTTTTTCTGGTTTTAATTTCACGTTTTTAACCGGATTTCATTGATTTCGGTTGAATACGCTATTTTTCCCGGTTATTCCGGGTCCAAGGAGAGATTTCACCGGTTAGGTTTTTATTTGGCCGGTTAAATCCTTTTTAATGGTCAAAATTTTATGTTTTGTCCCTTTTTACCGGTGGAAATGGTTTTCCAACCGGTCAAATTAATTTTGACCGGTGGAAACACGTTTCGACCGGTGGAAATCATTTTTAGCCGGCAGGAAACTATCTCAACCGGTTAAAACAATATTTTTGTCCTTTTCTACCGGTCGAAATGGTTTTCCAACCGGTCAGATTGATTCTGACCGGTGGAAACACATTTTGACCGGTGAGAATCATTTTTCTTCGGCGGAGAGTCACCTCAGCCGGTTAAAAGATGTTTTTGTCGTTTTTAACGGTCAAACTGGCTTATTTAACCGGTCAATTCGGTTTTGACCGGTGAAATGACATTTTGACCGGTGAGAATCCTTTTTCTCCGGCGGAGAACCACCTCAGCCGGTTAAAAGGGGCATTTTCGTCCTTTTTACCGGTCAAGTTGATTTTTCCACCGGTTGACTTGATTCTAACCGGTGGAAAGACATTTTGACCGGTGAGAAGCGTCCCTAGCCGGCTGGGAACTAACTCAGCCGGTTAAGACTACGTTTTTGTCGTTTTTCACCGGTCGAAATGACTTTCCGCCGGTTAAAACTACTTTTGACCGGTAGAAACGCGTTTCGACCGGTGAAAAGCTTCTCCAGCCTTTTTGAAGGCTTTTTACCGGTAGATAAACGATTTTGATCTTTTTAATTAGTTAAAATCGTTTTGCTACTGGCACATGCTCTTTTGACCGGTTGAATTTTATTTTCACCGGTTCAAAATATTTTTTCCCGGTATTCCGGGTGCAAACGTACTGTTTTAGTTTCTTACCTCTTTTAAGATTCGCTCTTGCATATTCTGAACCCCGAAATTTGATCCTCGTTCGACTCGGGTCATTTTTCGGGATATCTTCGGCAGAATGTTGCATAAGGCTAGCATGATGGAGAAGTCGATCAGCGGCTCGATTTTCAGCTCTTTAAGAAGGGCCATGACGAACACGGGTAGGTCTTTGATCTCATCAGGTACTACGGCACCTTTTGATTTCGATTCTACCAGCTGAAGTGCGGCGTGAATTTCTTGCAGTGATTGAACTGACAGGAAAGTGCGTTTCCAGTCCACTCCGTGACGCATTTGGAGTGGAGGGTCTGTTAGCGTCTTTTGAGCTAACGCTTTTTCCCAGTTTTTCTGGGTTGAAAAGATTTCGGTCCCGAGCATCACGTGGTAATCCGTGTATGACTTGGAGAGCGTGTACCCTGAAATCGCCCTCGTAGAAGACCTTTTGTAGACGTAGGTGACTTTTTTTTGTATATGGGGGTGGATTCCCATGGGGTACAAAAGGTCCATCTTCTTTACTACTTTGATCGGGACGAAAGTCACTCGGATGGCCCACGGTGCGTTGGTACCATGTGAACCGTCAAAGAGTTGCGGATTGTTCATTTTCTGGAGCATAGCCATCAAATTATCCGCCTGTCGAAGCGACCAATCGAAGCCTGAAATTCAAATTTTATCGAATTTCGTTGTCGAGGGGTTAATTATAAGGTCTACTTCTTATTAAAACATCAAACTCTTTCGTTTTTGCTTTTTTAACCCGTTAATTTTACGGGATCAAAGAAGGCAGAGACAAAAAAGGTCTGATTATTAGATTTTTGCTTTAAAGCCCGTTGTTTTACGGGATCGGACTTTCGAGGTAATACTTTTATAATTTTCCAAGAATTGAAAAGTTAGGTAAAGTTAAATAAACTCAAAATTTTTCTAGTAAAGTCAAAGAAGTTTCTTGTTTACTAATCACTTAGGAATTTTTTCCACAAACCTTTTCCGAAGTTTCTTTTCGAATGAAAAGATACTCGTTGCGGGGCGATAGAGGCCATCATAATCGAGTCGAATTTCCCACGTCGGTACAAATCGTACGGGTTGGCGTTCTGGGGAAATACGGCATCTTTGAACGGCGTTTCTCCGGGTTGCAGTTGTATCGACTGCAATGACAGGAGCTCGCAGTCTTGCGCGTTACTATCTGCGTAAGTGACTGCTTTCCACCCGGTTACCGGGATAAACGAGGAGTTGGACGAAGGGTCCTGCTCTGGTGCGATTTCGATTATGACGGTCTCTATTGACTCTTCATAACCGAAAATGCGAGAGGGCGAGTCTAGCCATCGATGTTTGAGGACTTCTCGCGCAAATTGTTGGATCGTTGTGTCCGGTTTGAAAAACATAAGGGCGTACTTCTCGTCGAAGAGGCCACTTTTTTCCACTATTGTGCTCGAAATTGCCATAATCTTCAGCGAGTGTGCGTTCAGATTACGGATATTCTTGCAAAAACTGGTAGGGTTTTCGGACGGACTAAATACTGAGCCTAGGCCCGTGATTCTTTCGGACAAAAACCCTATGACGCAGTTTTGGGTCGTAGTGTCTTTTTGGTCTGGGAGCTCGGTTAATTTGAATTTGTCCAACGTTTCCAGCTTATACGGTTGGTCGGACAATTCCGTCATAACGTCTACTTCCATAATCCCACTTTCCATATCTAAACAGTGATTTTTGCTTAAAATGGGGAATAAGTGGGTAGGGCGTTTTTAAACGATACAGTTTTAACCCGGGTAACCGGGAAAATACGTGACAGAAAATGGTTTTTTCTCTGGTATCTAACTATAATGGATGTGGTTTTCACCCAATTGTAGTCTTAAAACGTCCAAATGGGGAGAGTGTATAGGGCTTAAGAGTTTTAAGCCGAATTTCTCTTCGAATTTGAAATGGGTTTCATTTCAGCGATTCTCTATTAAAACAAAAATAAAAAACTTTTATACTGTGGTTGGTTGTTTTTTGCCCGGTATTCCGGGAATAAAAAATAATTAATCCTCTGTATAGGATTTTTAACATTTTCTCAATTTAAAATGCAAAATTATCTCGGGTTACCGAGAGGCTATCATATTACCCTAAGTTGGTAAATAATAACCTGGTGTTTCAAAAATAATAATAATAATCTCTGTTAGTCTCTAATTACAATACCTTGATATTTTGAAAATTCCACAGCAATTTTTCTTCAATAATTTTAGTTCTTGCGACTGTTGCGGTCCAAGAACTAAAAGAGAATGATTTGTTCGAAAATAAAATTTTCTCACTTCTTCACTTGAATTCTAGAAAAATTTGTAAAGTAGTTACTCTAATTCGAAAACATAATGTTGTTTATATTAATTTAGAATTAATGTTTGAGACAGTAATCTTTACCTTGTTTTCCAAAAAAAATCATCCTCTCTTAGTTGTCATTATTTCATAATATTACAGATTTTTTAGTAAAAGGTCTTGTAAACAAATCATGTCAATTCCTATTTACTTCGGCCCTTATTTAGCTCCTAAAAAGATAGATCCATACAGAGGTCTCCATATGGACCTATGCGATTGTTGTTCCTAGTCGGGTCTAAAGCCCGAGCTATATTTGAGGTGTGATTCCAGCTCGGGTCTTTGACCCGTCAAAATTCGGCTCGGATTTTTCGCTCGGGTCCAAATCCGAGTGCCGACCTCTGGATCTATACAACTTGTATAATACAAGATATAAGATTGTATTATTTATATACATATAAATATATTTATATACAGTCTTATGGTATTTTAAATGCCTTATAACTACAACCCTGTGAGCCAACCTGAAAAAAACTCAACTAACGTGAACCGGTTAAACTGACACTCCACCACAAACCATTCACAGTAACGATGGGTTACATCGCCAATAACGCTGCATCGGAAGATGATGAAAATAAAATAATTATAATTGACCCCTCAAGACATGAAGAGCACGTTATGAACGGTTCAATTTCCATTGCCATAAATAAACACAGAGAGGTTTGAAAAGTTTCAAATTTAACAAAAAAAGACGATAAAAATAGCGTTTTCCGAGAATTACCCTGTTTGATGCCTAAGAGTTAACTGTCATGCACTGTATGGACCAAATTTGGTCCAAGGGCGCGTTTATTCAATATTATTCGTTTAAGGTCAACGATAAAGTAAAACGGACAACGGATTATAAATCAACCACCGAAATCACGTTTTTTTAAGGATTAACTTTTTTTCTGTATTAACCTGTCGGGCTAATACTGGACAAAAAGAACCGAAGCATATAGTGCTAATTTATCTAATCAAAATATTGATTTTTTCAGAGATAATAATACGCTGGTATCTTCAAATTTTATATAGTAACTGAAATTTGTAGGAAAATTATTTTACATTATAAGTGCACGTTATTTTGTAACCCCTGAGCTTTTAAAGTAACAAATACTAAGTTGTAGCTATTTAGTGTTTTGGACTAAAATATTTGTTCAAACGGGGGAAAATTAGGTGAGAATGTTTGTCAAAGTATCCTTTTTTACTTTGGACATTAGTGGAATTAAAATATGTGATATTGTGCCGTTATCGTAACAAACTCAAAACAAAAAACTCATAATAAGTATTTGCTGAGATAACAATACGATGGCAAGCTTCAATTTTATAAAATATTTGCAGAAAATTTTGATACATGAGGCGTTGGTTATAAGGTCAGTTATTTGGACCGTTATAAGGTCAAAAAAGTTTTTTTTTGGGATTAAGGTCAAGTGAGATTTTTTTGAGAATGCTTTTTGGAAAAAATCTTAGAATCATGTCTTTTTGAACTTTCTTGCCCAATAAGCTTATGGTGAAAAAAAATTTCGGTGACAGGATTACAAAAAACAGGGCTACAAATATCCCAAAAAACTCACTTTTTGTAACAGCTTTAAAAACAACTTTAGTTAAAAAAATTGATTTATATATATAGATAAATTATTAAGAAGACATATCAAAGTTAAATAATCCGTTGAATTTTTTTTAAATCGGCACAGTAGTTTTGATGTAATCATGAAAACGAGTTTGGACCAAATTTGGTCCAAACGGTGCATGACGGTGGTGAATGTCGGTGGTGCATGACAGTTAAAGTGGGAAAAAAGTTTTGGTCAGTACTACATCCTAGTAGGTCTATAGGCACTAGGCCTTAATTATAATTCATATTTTTTTATAATACATATTTTTAAATACATATTTTTTTAAATACATATTTTTTTAAATACATATTTTTTTAAATACATATTTGTTTGATTCGGACATGTTTTTTGAAAAACTAGTACGCTAAACTAGCACTCATGTAGCCGGCGTAACCACGAAAAAAAGCGTGGATACAACGAGTTGCACTCACGCTGTATCCACGCGATTTTTTATTTCTCCCAAGTCCTATTTAACCAGCTGCTGGACACCCGGGAGTCCTTTTGTTAGTGTGTCCTAGAAAATCAGCTGTTCAGAAACCCAGCTGAATAAACATTTATTTGTTACAGCACATAAAAAGCCTTTGATGCGAAAATCATATTTATTATTTATAGAACGAAACAAGTGTCGAATTTAACGAATTTAAGTGTCATGCACTCCAAGTTTTCTATATTGACGACTTTTTTTTTCACTAAACAGTTATGCACATTTTTGGTAGCTGGCTAGTATAGATACCACCTAACGTAGCGTACCATAAAATGAAGAGATTTTTTTTATTATAAAGATATCATTATAAACCATTCTAATAATATTGGAGTACAGGGGGGTCTGGTTATAAGGTCACAAAAGGTGACCGATATAAGGTCAAGTCATCTTTTCTGCACTAAGGTCAAGTCATTTTTTTTATTGCACTAAGGTCAAGTCATTTTTTTTTGAAGTATCTGTTTTGGGAAAAAATATTTGAAATCATGTCTTTTTGCGTTTTTTTTTTGGATGATAATCAAACAAGTTGCAAATTAATTTTAACCTTACAAGGACACACAAGTTGAAAACTTGTTTTTTTTGTCGTATACTTGTACGGTAATTTATTTTTGAATTAATACTTTGAAAATTCCTTTATTGTAATTTCACAAATTGTTCGTTTTCAATTATTACCAACAGTACGCTTTTTATTTATATCTAAGGGAAAACTCTGTAGCTAGGTGCCCAAAATATGCCTGACTATTAATGCTCTTAATCGGAACAAACTATTGAGAATTTTTTGATTAATTGAGAAGAAAGAGATCTAGAATTGTGTTTTTAGATCTGCGCGATGCATCTGTCTGGAGAAAGTGAACTGAAAAGTACTCAGATTTTATCATGTACAAAAATTGCCGCCGAAAAAGTGGTACTTATACAAGTAAGATTTTAATCGACAATTAAGCGCTATTTACGGAGTTCCAAAAAATGTAACAATTAGTACTGTTCAAATATCCGTTGTTTTTTAGGCGCGCTGTAATCTTTCAGACATCATTTTTAACGTTTTTTTCCAATGTATCCCCATACTGTATGGGCCATACTTTTGTTTGAGTAAAATATGGTATTTCAATAAACTGGCTCACACGCTGCCTAGTTAACTTAAAACCACCTTTTTAAAGATATTTTATTTGTCTTCAAAATTTCTAATTTAATTATTATAATATTTTTTTATAATTTATAGCACAGCATGTCAATACATTGGGGTTTTAAGACATCACGTGGGGTTTTAAGAAATATCAAAAAAAAACGTTCATTGAAAATTCATCGCAAAATGAGACAAATTTTAATAAAAAGTCAAACAAAAAAGCGTATCGAAATATCGCAAAATTTTAACCACCACATGTTACATATGGTATTTGCATATGATATGTAGGTTGTAATCTGAAAATTTAGGATATTGTAGAAAAAGCAATAAAGCGTGACGATAAGGCCCGAAAGAAAGGAAATATCCCACGGATTACATGTGAGGCCTTCCAAGCCGACTTTGGCGATTTAGGAGATATGAAAGAAATTCTGAGAGAGATTGAATCATTAACGCAAGAAATCGATTCAACAAAAACGACTGTCAAAGCTGAGATTTTAACCAATGAGAGCACGAATGGCGCCCAGGAAGCTGAACAAAAATCACAAACCGAAAAACCCACTAACCCCGTTGTTGTGAGTGATGCGGAGTCCAACTGGAACGAAACCGAAAAATGGTGGAATAAAAACAAGAAAGGCGAGTTTTTTTTTCACTACCTCAGCCACTACCTTATTAACGTGTTATTAANATTTGCATATGTAGGTTGTAATCTGAAATTTTAGGATATTGTAGAAAAAGCAATAAAGCGTGACGATAAGGCCCGAAAGAAAGGAAATATCCCACGGATTACATGTGAGGCCTTCCAAGCCGACTTTGGCGATTTAGGAGATATGAAAGAAATTCTGCGAGAGATTGAATCATTAACGCAAGAAATCGATTCAACAAAAACGACTGTCAAAGCTGAAATTTTAACCAATGAGAGCACGAATGGCGCCCAGGAAGCTGAGCAAAAATCACAAACCGAAAAACCCACTAACCCCATTGTTGTGAGTGATGCGGAGTCCAACTGGAACGAAACCGAAAAATGGTGGAATAAAAACAAGAAAGGCGAGTTTTTTTTCACTACCTCATCCACTACCTTATTAACGTGTTATTAAACCAAACATGATCGGAATTTAAGGGGGTGAGGGTCTGACGTTTTGAATTTTGGTTGGTTATAACATCAAGTCAGTTTTTTCAAAGTGCATTAAGGTCAAGTCAGTTTTTTAGACCTTGACGGTCAAGGCTTGACCTTATAAGCAACCCTCCTGAAAAATTTTAACCGTTTAATAATACGATCTGCGAACTATCTAGTCATTTATTTTACCGATTATACAACCGGTTTCTGAATTGTACAAACGCAAATTCGGTCACATTTTGACGTTTTCGCAGTTGTTTTCTCACAAAAATTGTCTGGGAGGGCTGTACGAGTTAAACAGAAAAATTTTGGAGTAGTAGTGAAAAAAAAATCGCCAAGAAAAACAAACATCAGCGCCAGATTCAACGACAGATATGGATCAGGAGCCGCCCGAGGGCGGTGCCGAGTTAGAGAGCGACGAGGACGAAACTGTTAATATTGTGCAATCGGAATTTAGTTGATAACATCAAACTGCCCTAATTTTCGCAGATTTTTGTTGTTCTTTTTCGAGACTTTCTTTTTGTGCTTATTCAGACGGGGAAAATGGCAGCTGCGTTTGTTGACCTACAAAAAGCAAAAAGAGAAAATTTGAAAGACAAAGACCTCGAAAAAGAAAATGAAAGACTCAAGAGAAAGTATTTTTATGATTTGAAACAGGTCTGGGTTTTTGTTTTATCTCCGTGGAGTTTTTGAGTACTTATGCTGATTAAATCTTTTTAATAATTGGCTGCATGATTTGGACAAATTCATAAAAAAAAGACAAAATATTATTATACAATTACGTGAAATCTGAAAACGGCAAAAATCGGAAACTTTCATTGTCGATAAAACGATAGATTTTAGTTCAATTTTAATTTAAAAAAATCAATAAAAAAAATCGATGTTTTCACGTTTCTGCTTTTCAAGCTTTCGCCCTTTTTCAGGTTTTTCCATTTCTGTAATTTAGGTTTATTATCACATTTCTGATTAATTCTGATTTAAATTATCGAAACCAAAAAAAGTTTAATTCGGAACGCGAAAAGTGGCTGGACCAATTCACGCAGCACATGGATGACAGTCAATCGAAAGTTTTCAAACTGAAAAAAATGCGAGACGATTTTGAAAAAAGGTAAAAAACTAAATGAAAAATTCGTATGCAAAACCAGAGGTCGGCAGATTTTGTACCCTTGCTCGGGTAATTGTCAACTTGGATAAAGGGTAAACTCGGATAATTTTCACTGGTAGGGTATGGAAGGCTACAATTTGTTTTTGCTCGGGTAAACTCGGGTACAAATTTTTCAGTACCCTTTTTTCAACAGGAAACGACCTCTGTTATAAGATTGTTTGCAAAGTTAAGTTTTTTTAACATAAATCATGTCTTTTTGAAGTTTTTTTTTTGACTTTATAACCACATCAATCGTAAATATTCGGA
This sequence comes from Oikopleura albicans, assembly GCA_004367875.1. NCBI lineage: Eukaryota > Metazoa > Chordata > Appendicularia > Copelata > Oikopleuridae > Oikopleura > Oikopleura albicans. The sequence goes on along the minus strand of SCLG01000463.1, from coordinate 97,664 downwards.
CAATATACTACTTATAATATTATATGATCCAAATCTTTTATTGGCCACTCATTATTAATTTAATTTTTAGAACATCAGTCGATGTAGCGGATGTTATTGATTTATTAAATACTCAAATCGCCGATTACATGGAGCAACGTTCAACCTTTATTCAATCTCAGCGTGAGATTAATCGCTCAACCCGCACAACGCCTGGTATCGCGCCGAAAACGTCTAATGAGTCCAAAACCGCGCGCGAATGCGGAAAACCGCTTTTCAAACGTCCACGATTGGGCGCAATCGAAAACAACATGACCCAAAATGGATAAATTTCGCAACAATTTCGGTAGTTTTTTTGCGTTGTGCTGAATTTACATTTCTTATTGGGTCTAGTCCGTATCATTTTTTTTGTTGTTTTTTTGTAATTCAAACTTTACGCATTCGGATACAAATCCATAAAATAATGTTTTTTCTCCGCCAGAATATGTGTAAAAGTTAGTACACTACTTAGACATAATTTTTAGCATTTTTTTTTAATTTCATTTAAGGTCATAGAGGTTTTCAGGCCTTGTGTCACTGACCCTTGACCGTATATATCCTAACTCTACCAGTAAAACAACTCTTATATAACTAACAACACATGTACTCACTAGCACATTACGGTCCAGTCTTCGTAAGAAAAAATTTATTTTGGACGTGAAAAAATTTCTTCCGTAAAGAAATTATTATACATTTATTCACTGTGTACATATTTTTCCAGTTTAAAGATACATCTCTCACTGTCAACCGTTTTATTCACCGCCAAAACAAGGAAGATAACCCGGACGCCTCTAAAACCAGCTTGGTCTTGTAATATATATATGTTTTTTACTTGTTGACAAATTTATTGTTTCGTTTAATAAAAATAAATGAAATAATGGCCACTGCCAATCAAATTAGTTGTTTTATTACAGGTTTCTGGCGAATATTCGGCCTGAAACAACAGTTGTTTATAAGGTGAGCGGTTTTGTTGATTATCGCGTTAATTAAACGCAAAACCTGAGTACAATCTTTACTCCTATAAGGGACGCTCCCGTAACTGATACTTTTTTGTAACCAAAGTTTTGTATTTCTAAAAGTACGCTGTTTTTATGGCGCATGACGTGTTCCCGTTGTTTAACATTTTCCCAATAAGATTTTATCTTCGTATTTTTGTTGAAAGACCGAACTTCCACGTAACAATAGATTTTTATAAAATTTGCTGACCTTGAGGCAAAAAGAAAACCAAAAGGCTTTCGATTATGTATAGTCTATAGTATAGACTCTATACTGTAAGTAAGGATTGTATTCATGTATTCCAATACGGACGATTTTGGTTTTCGAAAATAGCGTCCGTAATACGGACTCCGTATTGGGGTGATTTGTCATAAAGTGTCCATTTTTGACTATTTTGGGGACATTTTTTTACGAAAAGCGTCCGTATTGGAAGCAATTGTCCGTATTGAGTGCGTCATATTGAGAGTAAGGACTGTACTAACATAACTGAGACAACATAAGTTATCTTGCCTAATTCTCCATACAGTAAGCTAATCCTTTTGAAATTTTGATACCGAGTTTGGACAAAGTTTGGCTTGGGCACACTTTTTTGTCCTCGAATAAATTCCACAAAAAGTGTAAATGGTGCTAGTATAATACAGTGCGCCATCCACTAGGGTGGTTTAAAAATAACTTGAAAGTGCTTAAATTGGTCAGTTTTTGTCAGTCTAAGACGCTATTTGTAACACCCTTCAATATAAGTCAGAAAATATATTTTTTTAGCCCATAACATTACTATTTCAGAATGAAAAGCAAAAGTGCTCAGAAACGCCTGTTAAAGGAGCAGGAATTGTATGATTCGAGCTGGAAATTAGCGGATTCGATGTATAGTGGAATATGGGGCGAACGATGGTTAGCGCTCAAAGAAGCCCTCTTGAAAGAAAAACGATTTTGCAAATGTGGGGTTATTAATGGAGAATTATCTGATGAGGTTAAAACTTGTGGAAAAATAAAATATCAAGATGTCGAATTTTCCACGCAGAATGAGCTTGATCCGCCTCAGTTCATGGTCGATAGAGAGGCAATATTTTTATATAATTTATTAAGTCCAACCGAAGAAGATAACATATTAGGTATAGTAAAATTTTCACTTTTAAGTCCAGTCCTTTCGCCGATTCTTGAGTATTATTTTCAGACTTTTAGGGAGGTAGTTTGAGATGCTTCTCACATCTGGTCCAATATATCGGTTTATGGTCGTTTTAGCACTAAACCTA
>SCLG01000463.1:79670-90186 GCA_004367875.1 Oikopleura albicans | reverse complement strand
TGGAAAACTGAAAGTAAAACATGGTGTCGAAAGTTTACCGATCCATTCACTGGTCAAATTATTAACTATGAATTAGCCATTGATTCGACACGAAGGGACGCAATTATCGACCATATAAGCCGAAATCAAACGAATAAGTAAAATACAGTTGTTAACCTTTTAATATTTTTACTCTCGTAGGAGGTCGCAGCTTTTGTATGGTAGAGTTAATGGCCACTTTTTTTTACTTTTTTTTGTTGCTAAATTGACATACATGTACTTCTTGACATACATGTACTTCTTTGTGCACGATTTTTTGACATACCTTTTACATAAAGATTCTGTAAAGCCTCTTTCTGTTGAACAAAATACGGGTGGTTATAAGGTCAGCTACCTTTTTCTGTTGCACCACGGTCTTCACATTTTTGATGAAATCACTCATGAGTCTTTTTGATTTTTTTTCTTTATAAAATCTCATTTGTATGATTTTTTTTACGAGAAGCCCACAAAAGGTCTTTGATTTTTTGAGTTTTTTTAGGTCATACGGCTAGGTATACCGTTCAGAATCATGAGCTGAATTTACTATCCCAGGTGGCATGCCTATTTTCAAAAAAATCACTTAAGGTCTGTTGATCATATAACTACCCTTGTACCCTGGGCCAAAAGGCTTGAGGAAGCAAGCAGAAAATTTTAAGTCGTGCATTTCAGAATTATAAACGCGCTTGATGAATATCAAAAGCGAGCAGTTGAACAAAATCGGCGAGAATGAGTTCGAAATCGAGTTGCAATATGTGTATCTGGGCACCAAAAAATGTTTTTTTCCGCCTGGCCAAAAGGAGGCGTCTACTTTAACTGTCAATCCCCGAGGCATCAGTATACCGCTCCATAAAGGAGAAACTCCAATGTTAGACAAGGAGCTCGTTGTTCATTGGGAATTTGTAAATCATGTATTCTTGTTTGATAGTGAGAAAACAGGAGGGTGACATGATCATCATATTTAATTATAGATAGGATGGGGGTCGTTATAAGGTCTGAGATTTGGTCCGTTATATTAAGACTTACAGTCTTTTTTGCACTAAGGTCTTATGATCTTTTTTACGAATAAAGTCTAATAAAAACCATGTTTTTTTTGGAAAAAAAAATCTTTAAAATTATGTCTTTTTCAACTTTGGTCTACGTAAGGTTTAATGGTCGTATTTTTTAGATGGTTATTTAGGTCTTATGGTCATTTTGTCTCAGGACCTTAAAACCAACCCCTCTCTAGTCTGAAGGTTTGAATTTTGTGTCACTACAAGCTCAGGTTTTTTTGCACTTACGTCCGTTTTTTAGGGTTTTTTAGGAATTCAAATATAGTACAGGCGTTGTTGGCTATTAGGTTATAATTTTTTTACATGTCACCCTAAACAAAAGAAAGCCCACCGACATCTTCTTCCAACGATATATATTTAATTATAGAGCTGAAAAGAGGAAAGGCAAATGATCATGGGATTAATAATAATGGACTAATGTGGCTGGGAAGTGGTTTAAAAAGTTATCTTGCAAAAGAGCACACCAGGTAGTTACTAGCCCCTTAATTAATAAAAATGTTCACATTAAAGAAGTGATACTAGATATAATTCATTGGTCAACGATTTAAGGACGGGTCAATAGAGTTGTTTACTACAGTACCCGTCCATGAAACAGTAAACAATTAGTAAAGAACCTACCCGTTTCGGGGACATTAGGCATTCAGCGTTAATAAAAGGTTAATAATTATATATTTGCTCTTAAATTGTTTTATTTGGCTTATTTTCTTATAGTAGCATCAATAAAATCTGGTTATCCTGAGTTCGCCAAATAAGGGTCGGTTTTTGAAAACACGAAAGCGACCCTTATTTGACGACGCCCCTGTACCACCATTAAGGTCTTATATATGAGTCATACGTTATTTTCTCCTTAAAATCTTTTAACCACCCCCATGTAATATTTTTTGGTCTTTGTGAGACTTTAATCTTTACGGTTATAAAGTCTCATTGATTTTTAACGCTTTTCATATCTAGATTACAGTGGAGTGACAACAAATTACAACAAATTTTTAATCCGGATAAACGTCCTTATAATTGTATGGATTGTAAGAAGAAAAACACAATGGCGAATTCGTCTACATATAACCCCATCGTTGATCGCGACTGCGATAAATGTATTAAGAAATCGCTTTTTGTTCTCAAATGTACATGGAATGAGAAGGTTCAAAAACGCTCTATGCAAACAGGTGAATATTTAAGTGACCAGTTTTTTCAATGGCACTTACAATTACTATCTTATTCGACTTTTTCTCGGACACACTCTTTCGAACTTTATTTTACCCTGAAGAACAAACAAATTTAAAGGCTGTAAGATCAAGTCAGTTTTTTTTAATGAATTTAAAGTCTAGTTTTTTAGGTAGAGTTCAAGATTGAACTTATAATCAACACCTGTAGTGTTTGAGCGCGGCTATCATTCAGTTACCGGTTTGCAAACCAAGCATGTTTTCTATAAATTCATATCTTTTTTATTTTGTCGAAATGGTTATAACTGATAAGATCCAGTCATTTTTAAAAGTTATAACCACAAGTCAGCCTTGTATAGTATTTAAATGTACCTTTCCACCAGCACTTTAGTGGTCTTAGGTCTTATTGTTTTAAAATTTTTGTAGTGGTGCATTTTTTTTCAGATGATTATATCATATTATAATTTATATGGTCTAGTCCGTTTTTCAAATTACATTAAGGTCAAGTTTTTGGGGCCCGACCTTATAACCAGACCCCCTGTAGCTAATTCTGAAACATGTATATTTAGTCATGGAACGCATTTATGCGAATCTCTCGAATACCACGAAAAAGTCAAAATTAACTGGTTTTGCTCAGACGTCTGACAAATATAAGTGGTCAGCTCTGCTTGCCAAGTTCCTGAGGGTTCACGGCGCGGCACCACGCGACGGATTTTTACCCATGCGTATTACAGAAGAAAAAAAGAGTAATTACCATTATAATACGGGGGAACCAATCGGTACCGTAATGAAAAATAAGACGAAAGATTATCCGCCCAATAAGAGGCCGTCAAGCGACAGTGGGGTGTCATAATATGGAAGAACTTGAGGCGGAAATTCGTACTCTAACATATGTAAAAAAATTGTAACGATTCAAAACTTTTATTCAGGTGGTTTTATTAAGGATTTCATCAACTGTAAAAGTCGAAATCTGAAAAGGGTTTCATTTCCGCAAACGAAATATATGTTGGCCATTTTTTTCCAAATGTTAAAAATGGCCAACAATTAATTTTGTTCCCCGAAAATGAAACCGTTTTCAGGTTTTGTTTTTTAGGCTTCGCCCTTTAATTTTATACAGTATTGGTTTTTCTAACGGTATGGGCTTTTTTAGTATGTTTGATTTTCCCAGCTTTAATTTTTCCATATAATGGTACCCCAATAACAGTGATGATATCATGATTGTTGAAGAAGCGTCGACACCCGCCAGTGCCCCAAACAACGAAAGCGATACTGTTAACTCTCAAACGTCTCCTGAGGAGCCCCATTCGTCGAAGCGAAGATCGAAACATGTACCTATGCTCTCAAATTATGTATGTTACATTTATAGGTGTGCTTATAAAGTAAAGCTTGACACAATATTGTCATTTTTAGTAAAAAATAAGTCTTTGTTTATTGTACAATTGTCGTTGTACAATTGATACATTTGTATTGTACAATGTACATGGCCCATGTAACATGGGATTGAAAACAACGTCATTTGTAATATGTCATGTTTTTTTGTGAAATTTTTGCACAAAATCATGATTTTATTTTTGTGTTCAAACCCAGGGAATACAAACACAATCTAAAAAATACATTTTTTGTGTGTATTCCCGTTTTTCGTGATACCCAACGGTACAATCATGCCTTTGAAACCTTTGAGTTGATTGTTACAAACTCTAGCTTTGCTGTATATCCACGCCGTTCAACATTTTAACCTATTATTATTACAGTAGGTTATTATATTTAATCATTTTAAGGGCCATTTATGTCCTACTCGTTTATATTTATCACTCAGGAGGAAACAGTACATGATAATACGGCTGCTTCTCCGTTAAAACGGTTTCTAGAACGTTGCAAAATTACCACTTTTGGTTCACCCCATCTCAGAGACAAACGTGATAAGTCATGTTATGTAATTGAGGAAATAGGCATACTTACACAGCACCAAATCTAAAAAATTAACCAATAATGACTGAGCGGGTAAATATTTATGATAATTTTTTTGACTCAAATGAATCTATTGTTGGCGAGTATTGTGAAATGTCAGTGGAGTGTATACAGGGGGTAGTTTAATTCCGGGACGCATGATAATTTTGTCCCCTAATTGAACTGTTGTTTAATTTTATCACTTAAAACCAGAAATAGACTTTGTGTCCCGTAATTGGACTTGAATTGTTTTTTGGGAATATGTAACCATACCCGCTGTAGCGTGTAAATAGCGTCTCGAAATTGGATTTTTGAAAAGTGGTCCAGCATCGGGTGTCCCAGAATTGGCATACCCCTGCACAGGATATTGCACACGGGGCTTCTATTATGTTTATGAGTAGTCCTTCGGAGATTGGTACAGCAACAAATAAGAAAAACGATAATGTATGTTCAGTTTCTAACCCCATTTTTGATATTTTTGGTGCGGAAATATTCTCCGAAAATTGTTTTGTACTTCGGTGAAATAAGTGGTAATCGGGGTCTGGTTATAAGGTCACAATGTGTAACCGTTTTAAGGCCAAGTCAGTTTCTTTTTTTGCACTAAGCTCCATTCAGTTTTGTTCAGAAGCATGCTTTTTGCGAAATTTTTTTTTTAATCATATCTTTTTTAGATTTTTTTTTATAGTGAAGACACATTTTTTTTATAAAAATCATGTCTTTTTATACATGTAGTTCTTTTCTATAATATCATGTGTTTTGAACTTTTTTCCCAACACTAAGGTCTTATGGAGTAAAATTGTTTTTGTGGTCGAAATTTTTTTAGATGGTTAGGAGGTCAAGTCAGTTTTTTGGGCTTGACCTTATAACCAAACCCTGTCCGTTTCTTTTTTCGTATTTGCAATATAGATTATATTGTTCGCTCAAAAAATAATAGATTTTTTGAAAGTCACGATAGTTGGACCCGTAGATCCTCACAGTGAGTCTTGGTAATATAAAATATGAAAGAGTGTAGTGTTTTTGCCGCTCGAGAGCATTTCTTGACTCCGAAAGACCTTTCACAACCTCTCTCTTTAGCGCCAAAACGTGCCTCTTTTCTTATTTTAGCATCATCAACGTGTCAAACATTAATAATCATAAAAATGACCCCTCAAACAAAGATCGATTTTTTCGAGAGAAATATTAACGCTCTAAAGAAAGGTCAAGTGACACTGTGTACAGTTGTTGTATGTTATTTATCATTAGAATTTCCATCTTTAAATTAACAACACTAAAATTCCCAAATTTTTGATATCGTAAATAGCGGTGTTAATGGGCGTAATTTTCCAAAAGTGGTTGTTTTTGGACAGTTGAAATCATTTTTAAATATACTTACAGGGGTGTTGGTTATAAGGTCAGCAATTTCAAATATGGCCCATTTGTGCCGTTAAGGGTGAAAAAAAAGTTGGTTGGTTATTTGATCAAGTCAGTTTTTTAAAATTCATTTAAGGTCTAGGCAGTTTATTAGACCTTGACCTTATAACCAACCCCCTGTAACTGATTTGTAAAAATCCTGGAGTTTTCAATATATTTTTGTTTGTTTTTCTCTAAGTTAGGTTCCTTTAACTAATCATGCACTACGAGCTTTGTATAATACATGTAGGTAGGCACATTTTGTGTAGCTAGCTACCCAAAATGTCCATGCTTATTATTCCGATAGCCCCACATATTTGATTGTGACGTAATAATTTTAGTCACAAGACACCGCCAAAATAAAAGAAAGTCTTTATGTTGGACAGGGTAATGGTGTAAAAGAGGAAGTAACTGAGACACAAATGGACACTGACGGCGACAATGAGCAAAATAAGGAAAAGGAATATTTACTTCGCCGCAATGAAAAACAAAAACGTCAGATTCAAAAAATGAAAAAACAAATTGAGCGCCTAGAAAGGGAAAATAAGGCACTAAAAGCAGAAAAGGATGAACCGGTTTTAAAGCAGTTGTTTCAAGAGCCTGCAATTTTGGACTTCCTTAAGTCGTTTAAAGGATTGAAAGACGGTTGTTCGGATGATTCATCATGAAAAAAATGTCCAAAACATCTTCATTTTAATATTGTAATATAAACCGTTTACATTGAGAAACTACTATACAGCCCTTTATGTCCCCTTTTGCTCCGTTATCTTGCGGACTTTTTTCATGCGAAAGTTTTCAGATAATGTCGCAAAGGGTGTAGTGAAAGGGACCATTATAGCAACTCTGTACTTTTTCTTTCTGTCATTTTTTCTCAAATACGCCTCATCAAAAGACATTTGATACGCTGGTGCTACAGTTCCATGTCAAGGTATCAAAAATGTTACGCCCAAATTAAAAAAAATAGTACAAATGTATATTGTAGATTTTATTTTCATACTTTTCATGCATATTTTGAATACTTTTTACTTAATTTTGACTATTTCCAAAAAAAATCTACTCTTCTTGAAAAGGGAAAGGTGTCTTTTAGGACATTTTCAATTTTCACAGTCCAGAAATGTTTCTAAAAAAAGTGCTGTTTTTTAAGGCAAGACTTTAAAAAAGCTACAGGGGTAGGTTATAAAGTCAGCCACTCTGACCCCTTTGACCGTCAAGTCAGTTTTTTGCATTGAGGTCAATTAATTTTTTCAACATAAATCATGTCTTTTTTGTTTTGTGTACCTACATGTCCCCAAAACAAAAAAAAGATCCTGTTTTTAAATTTTGTCATTCCATGTTTTTTGCTGCCGCGCGCGGGTTATTCTGCCTTGACTGTCGATTTTAAATAAAATTGAAACTCCTGAAAATCACCATGTGATTCATTTTATTAACTACATATTATAAACTACATAGTTTATTGATATGAATGCAATAAGCATGAATTAGAAAAGTCTTGTTTTATCCGCTATAATTCGCATGACCATGCGGAATGGTCGTTAACGTCTCATTTCGTCTTTTGAGGAGACAGTCCAATTTTTTCAAATGTTTATAAGGGCAACTCAGTTTTTTAAAGTCCATTTTAATTGACCTTAAGGTGAAGTCAGTTTTTCAGATCTTGACCCAATAACCAACAACGCCTGTAAGTCATGTCTTTTAAAAGTTTGTTTGGGGCGAATCATGTTTGCACTTTTTTGCTCTAAGGTGAAGTAAATTTTTTGACTTCATTGAAATCATGTCGGTTTTTTACCTTACATTTGTAAGTACGTCTATTAAATTACGCAAAATGGGATACTCTTAAAAAACATATTTTTAAATAGAATGCCGTTATTAAAATACTAATCGAAGTCGGTAAATGAGTTGGTATAATGCGTTCATGGACGTGGTGGCCGTTAATCGCAACAATTATTGGATGCGCACTTTTGTCCCTATTGATCGATAAGCAGTACCACCTGGTGACCTCGTTAGTGCATCTACAGGAGGCTTTATCCCATGTTCATGCCGAGCATGCCAAGGCCAAGCTGGTTCACTATCATGTGGAAAAATCAAACCGGGATTTGAGGCGGACTATGGAACATCAATTTGAATATATGCGGGAGTTAACCATGTCCTCGCGGTCCCGCTTCATACGGGTTAAGGGCTTACCCGAAGACGCCGAGGAAGATATTGAAGACAAACTATTGGACTTATTCGGGTACCTCGGAATGGAGCTATCCCGCGGCGATATAGAGCGCAGGGCTTCGAATTTATTGACTGTTTCAAGGTCGATATTTTACCACCCAATTTTTGAAGGTTAACTTTCAAATACATGGTTTTCTTGTACTTCTGAACTACAGGGGGTCGTGGTTATTAATTATAAGTTAAAATATCTCAAATCTTGACCGCTATAACGTCAGGCCAGTTTTTACACTAAGTTAAAGTCTTTTTTGTTCTTTAAAATAATGTATTTTCAAACTTTTTTGGACAATACAATTTTTCGTAAAGGTCAATTCTGTTTGTTTAAAAGTGCATTAAGTTGCATTATTGTCTCTTATATAAAAAGCTAGTTAACGTTTTTCGGAGAGTACGTTGTTGGTGGAAAAACGTTTTATCTTAAAAACCGCGTTGATTTCGAACCCTGTACCAAAGCGTGCCAATCGTGTGGGAAAAGTGAAGGCAAATGCGACTCATGCACGTCTGGTTAATGTTGAACTTCATTCTCACGCGGTTAAAATTGAACTTTTGCGTCGCGGAATTCGACTCCGAAACACCCAAATGGCACTTCAAGATGATTTAACCAATGTTAAAATGCCAAACGTGATCGAACCGGTTCACAGTCACGAGGACCACCCGCATGATTGCGGTTTACTAAACTTTGTGGCGGCACCGGAAGATTATGGGAAAGTCAGAAAACCCTTTGGCGCCTGGTTTACGGATCCGATTGCCGACGATGATCGAATTTGGACCATGGAGCAGGGCTCCAAATCTTGACAGTTTTTTCTGGATCCTAGAAATCTAATCTTAAATTTAAATTTTACTAATATTGTAAATTGACATTCATTAATTATGACATAGCTGATGCACTCCCCCGATGAATTCTGCATGCTTTTCAAATCAAGTTCATACTGTCAAGTTTATATCATGTATGGGCCATATAGTATGGCCTAAAAGAAGTACGAAAATTACTGGTCTGCAGGGGTTAAAAAAATTCGCGACATAGATCTGTCAGATTTTGGAACCTTGAAAAAGAACACTTCTTTAAAACGAAACAATTTCAAGAATTTGCATCAGTCTCGGACCTTATTGCCCATCGCGTCTCAAAAACTCACAAAATGCCATTTCCGTGGGGTGGAACGGGTCATATCGCGTACAATGGGTCCTTATATTTTAACCGTTTTAACACGTCGACCATTGTAAAGTACAACCTTGATAAACAAGAAATTACTCTTGAGCGGCCTTTAAAGGGCGCCACATATGGAAATCAGGCATCTTATCAATGGGCCGGATATACAGATTTCGACTTTGCCGCTGATGAAGAGGGATTTTGGGTAGGGTGTTCGAAATTTGTACATGGAGTTCGACTATAAGGTCTGTTGTTTTTATACGGTCAAGTAAGGTAAAGTAAGTTTTATCCAATGAAGTTCATGTCCTTTTTTGTTATTTGGACCCCGGGTCTTCATTTTTATTCATGTGTAAACATGTCTTTTATACGTAATATTCACCAAGATAAAGTTATAATGTGTAACAAAAAGTAACAATTTTTATATCTTATAAAACTATATATATATTTAAAATCATGTCTTTTTATTGAATGGTTATATAGTCAAGTCAGTTTTTACATGAAGTTAAGGATGTGTATAACCTGTTGTTTAAAAACTTGACTTGCCAGAATAGTGGTCTAACAGAACTTTTATATCATGAATTTGATATACCTTTTGTAAAAAAAACTTCGTAGATTAGCGAATTTAGGCTACCCACAGCGTTGTGAACTTGGTCAAAATGAAATTATATTTAGTTTATTATATTCATCATATCGAGTTTCGAAATAGTTTCCCTTCAATAAGGCCCCCACAAAACTGTTGAAAACTTTTGTTAATAATATTTTGTGAATTGTTCGGGCACCCTAATTTCGGGTAATCCATTCAACGTACGAAAATACTTTGGATATCGTGGTCACCAAACTGGATCCAGAAAATCTCGACGTTCTAGAATCGTTTCGTACCAATTGGCGGAAACAGTGGTCGGCAAATGCATTTATGGCGTGTGGGGTCCTGTACGTCCTCAAGAAGTATGATCAAAAGTCAACCTTCATAAATTATGCATTTGACACGCATTCGAAACAGTTTCGTCACGTAACTATTCCCTTCGAAATTCGATACGGGTGGATCTCATCGTTAAGGTCGTTTTCAAATTAGTTCAATTGTAAACTAAAACTTTATATATAACAATGTTAGGAGAAACCGGAAAACGGCAAAAGCTCAAGACGGAGAAAATTTTTCCTTTGTCGTTTTTTTTCCGTTTTTGGATTTGTATGTTTTCATGTTTCTCCGTTTTCACGGGTGTAGTCGGGAAACCTGAAAACGGAGAATTTTTTATGTTATTCGATTTTTTGTTCTCCGTTTTCCCACTACAAGTGTAGTTACCAGTTGGTAAAATGGATAAATATGAAAACGGAGAAAACTGAAACCCAAAATGTGAACTTGAACGAAACAAGTTGTAAATTTGAAAATCCAACTCCCGAATAATTCGGACCTCACGATTTTTTTTTAATTATCGAGAAGTGTCTCAATCGCCACATACAGGCGCTAGAGAGCAATTCATAATTTTCGATACCGTAGTCTTATATCTTGAATATCTTGCGAATGAATTGAGTTAATAAATTGTTCTTTGTACCAAACTGAAGAAAAATGTTATTTCTAAAATTGATTTATTAAGTGAAAA
>SCLG01000463.1:56502-70583 GCA_004367875.1 Oikopleura albicans | reverse complement strand
TGATGCCATGAGTTATGGGCCATAACTAGTATGTTCAAACAGAATTTCGAAAAATTACAGGACGTTTCCGGACGTGCTGACACTTGGCACATAATCACATTCACACGAAAAACACGAATTCTAGTTCTCGTAGAAAATAAGTGTTTTCCACCGTGCAATATTTTTCAAGTTGTCATTGACGGTCTCCTCCTTACACCGATCTGACTCAACGTCACAAATTGACCTTGTCAGTTACAAAAAATGGCATTCCGTAAAACACGTAATTTTTGACTTATGAATTTTATTCCAGAAGGAAAAACATGGTACGTACCAGGTAACCTCACTGGTAAATTTTCAGCGAATTTGGACTATTTTTTATTTTCTGTTTGAACGTACAGCGTGGGCTGTCAGATAACAGCGCAAAGCGTACAGTAGGTTCAATCGTAAAGCATTTTTGGGTAAAAAGTTGCCGTATAACTGCGTAGGGGTTGTAAAATAAAATAAAATTAAGGTCATCTGTTCTCGTTTTAATTATAAAAGCGAAAAATATTAACCATATTTGAAAACTCCGTTAAACTTCACAGATTTGTTGCTTATGATCCGTGAAATCATTGAGAAAAAATGTTGTCACTTTGCAAATTCCCGACCCTTATTTGGCGCAAAATTTTTTTTACTGGAAAAAAGCGACCCGTATTTGAGATTTTTCCAAAAACCGACCCGTATTTGAGGTCCAACCGACCCTTATTTGGCGCAATATTTTTTTTTCCGAAAAAAAGCGACCCTTATTTTGCGACTTCGACCCTTATTTGGCGATAGCGACCCTTATTTGAGGGGCCCTTATTTGGCGACCCCCCTGTATTTGCAATTAAAAGTTTTCACGCACATTTTTCTGACATATTTTTACAAAACTGTTAAGTGGCCAACGGCCCACTAGCCAGCAAAAAATGAACCCCGTACGTCACCCGGTTAAGAGTTAGTAAATTTGTGTCTCTGTGGTCAAATCGACCAAAAAGTGTCCATGGGTGGTCGGAGAACTTTCGAGAGTATGCTCATTTGATTCAGGACCATTAATTTGTTTATTGTGAAAAGTTACGTAGTTAAGAACACAAAGAGTGATGATGCGGACAATCTTCCGCATCTGTGTTCACGGATGTTTTTTAAATATGTGTTTGAAGGTTAAAGGACCCATCAATTATACGCGAAAGACGAGCAAAAAATACGCAAGGTAGCTTTTTATCAATTTCCAACAAAATCCTCATAAACAAGTAGTTGAAGTAAAACCGGTTAAGCTCATCTGTGCTATCAGCATAAACAATCGCCGTTTCCTCTAATCGTATCAAATCACTATAAATAGTTGCCAAAATACAAATATGTACTAAATTCTGCATTAAACGTTTTATTCAATAACGTCCAGACTGCTACGTTAGCTCGGCACAGATACGGTTTAGTTCACATGATTGCTCAAGAGCTGCATGTACCGTACAGTACAGTCTGCATATGGTTAACATTTATAATCCGTTTATAAATTGAGCCTACTTTGTCATATCGAAAAAATGAATTTGATTTGTGGCGTACAGATTGCTTAACTCTTGCGCACCGTTCTTAATTTTGTGTTGCGCCCGACAGTGCGATATGACACTGTTTTCCTAATAATCTGTTTGGGTTGTTTGAGAAAAAATGAATTTATTATAATTTACTAGTAGTATTCACACAATGTCATGATTTTTTCAGGAGCACGAAGAGTAAACAAAATGATAATCAAACATATTTCTCTTAAATTTACTACCTTTTTTAAAATATCAAAAACTCCTGCGATCACATTTCGGAAACAGCCAGCTCACTTTCCCAGCTTGACAGCTGGCTGGGCAGTACGTCAGACCAACTCATATTTATTTTCAGACTCGGTAGGCCAGAACAGGCCAGCTCATTTTTATTTTTCTACTCAAAAGCGCAACTTAGAACAGCTCATTTTTATTTTTAAGCTCGAGAGGCCAGTTTAGGACAGCTCAGAACAACTCATTTTTATTTCTGAGCGCGAGAAGCCAGGTTTAAGACCAGTCATTTATATTCTCGTCATCAACAGGCCAGCCCAGGACGGCTCATATATCAAATGTCGAATTAAAATATCAAATGTCGAAATATAGTTTTGGGAAATTCAACATTTGATATATGAGCCGCCCAGGGCAGCTCATTTTCATTTTTGAGTCAACTGGCCAGGGCAGGCCAGCTCAGCTAGTTTTTGAATTATGCCGAGCCTTGAAATGGATTATGAATAGGAGTTCCAAATAATTTATAGAGCAGTCGTTTCACGAATATTTAAACCTGCTATACAAAGTGTAAATAATTTTCATTAGCCTACGCGGCCTTACACGAGTTAAAACCGTAAATCTAGATTTAATAATAATTTATTGTTCGTCATTTTCAACATTAACAATTGTTAATATCAAGTTTGTTTTATTTCATGCAAGAAAAGTAGATAAAAAGAAGAACATATATAATAACAGTAAATACCATATATGTCGTATCACCAAAAAAAAAAGGAAGAAATTCGACAAGAAAGCTATATCTTTAAAATATTATTCAAGATACTAGAATGATATTAGCTTCTGTTGAGTCAGAATAGATGAATTTAACAAGTAAAATAATTTTTAAATGAATTCTCAACGTGACAGAAAGAAATAATTGAAATGCTCTTAACGTAATACTTTAAATTGTCTTCGGTTCTGTATAATCAGAGGGTCTGGTCATTAGTCTTACTTTCAGCTAGATATATTTTCATAAATTATGACTCATAATCGTATTCTTTACTCTAAAAAAGGCAAAAAAAAAATGAAAATAAATCCTCACCGAAAAGTAAGCATAATATACCAAAAAATGGTGGTTAGTTGCGAAATTTAGATAGTTCCGCCAGATGCGACCAATTGGGTTTCGAGAGTGGCGCCCGGGCAGCCGTCGTAAAGCACTGTAGTAGACGTTGGTTGGGTACATGCGGCAAGCTGTAAGTCTCGTCGCTGTTGGAGGGGCTTAAGCTCAGATCCCCACCAGGCTTTATCAGCGGCCAAAATCGACCAGTATGTCATATCGTCTCGCTGCCAGCTACTATTGGTTCCAGTTGCATCTGGTGTTTTTCCGCTGGTACCGGAAGTCGAACCGGTAGTGACGATCGAAACGCCGAAGTATACATTTGACGCCAAAGTAGCGATACTATCCCGAACAGAGTTGGAATGGCCATCATTTTGGTCAACCAAAATGTGGGTTGGGATACCCATAGCGTTATGGAAATCAGGGGTTACTTCGGTAATAACATCGACCGAAATTAATGCTGGACTGGAAGTAAACGGAATGGTGAAAAATCTTCCATTTTCGTTGAAACCGGTAGTAGCGGAGACTTTTGGACTGATGGTCTGATCAATACCGCCAAAGCAAAATGCTCCATTTAACTCGTTGGGGTCACAAGTCTTGAAGCATTGACGGCATACCGACTGGTTACCACCGTGGCGCCCGCTCAGACGCTGTTGGATCATTTCTGGGCGGCATTGCTCATCATTATCGTGTCGACCGGAAAAGTTTTCCTTTTGGTTGTCTAGGCACGCGGTCTCATCTTTGCAACCGGTACAGAGTTGTTGGAGGTTCTTGNCGAAAACGACCGGTGCGACCCGCTGATGCCAGGCGGTTAGATTTACTTTACGAAAAAATCCGAATATTCAATTTCCAAGACGAAGAAGAACAGCTCAACGGTCTTCGCAATTTTTGTATTGAAGTTGGTTCAATGCGAAGACACAGATTCGAAGGAGCCGCCTTTCATCCAAATGACTTAATTCCCGAATAGTTGTGTAACATAAGTCATTTACTTTATTGACACTATTTTGTTTTTTGCATATTACGTTTTCTGTCTTGTATAATGTACAAAGTTTCACAAAAAAAATAAATATTGTAATTGAAAAATTTTAATGCCCAAAGAGGGGTCATGGGTTGTACTTAATTCTTTTGTATTAAAAAAAATACTGGAAAAGGCGCGTGGACTGTAAAAAAATATTTCAATTATTGGGGGCCAGATTGTATTTTTGATTTCGTTTCTGGCCCTAGGCGCCAAATTAGTATTGAAAAATACAATCTGGCCCTCACCTCATTTTTTTGTTTCGCGGGGGCCAGGTTGTACTTTTGATTTCGCGTCTGGCCCTAGGCGCCACATTAGTATTAAAAAATACAATCTGGCCCCCAACTCGTTTTTTGCGGGGGCCACATTGTATGGCACCCTAAAATTGTAACACAATATACGACATCCGATTTCGTTTTTAGCCAAATTCACCGCCTTATAAGTGGCCTATGGTAACAGTTCTGTTTTGATTGATCCAATTAACTACTGCGTCATAGTGTCAAAATTATGTTGCAAAAACGTTCATTCTAATTTATAGTATACAACGTCTTTTAGGCAAACTTTTCTGGCATGTCATATTTGTAAAAACTAAGCGCTGGTGCGCTCGTATAACAAGAATACTGTGGGTACAAGTGGGGTTCACTTCTACCAGAGCCTTAAAAGGTCGCGGAAATAGCCTTCATGGCATTAGTACAGGTTTTCACAACCTATTTCATATAACTTATGATATAAGCTATATAGTATAAAGAACCATCTTGGTGATTAACCGCTACAAAAACCATTGTTTCAGGTGAAGGGTTTTTCACGAAACTTTTAGCCTGCAAAAAAAATTGTTTTTGAGTAATTTTTCTGTCATTGCACTCACCAAAATGAAAGTGACACAAAAAGTTTCGTGGTTGTTCTGTATTTTTTTTTGTTATATCTAAACTATTAGAGAGTTAATATTTGAGAGCAAACTTAGTAACAAAGTCATTTTTGTTCAAGTGCACTTTATGAACTTCTCTTTAGCAAACAAAAATACTAAACCTGTGTAGCTTTTCGCGGATTATTAGTCTAAGCGTTATGTCGAACGATTGTTGGGTACACTCCTTCTACGTAATTACTCCTTCTACGCAATTATTGACTTTTTCGAGCTTTTCAATCTTGTCTAGCATTTAATCGTCATATAAATTCTATCTAAGTGGTCAACATTTCAAAGTATTAAAGATGAAAATTTATATAGGAAGGAATAAATTTACATATACATAGAAAATGAACGTTTTATTAACTAAAACTGGCGGGATTTATTTAAGTCCGAGATAAAGTCATGACATGTGACAAGCATTTGTGGCGGCTTATAAATGAGTTCAAATGTTGGTGTCCTTTGTTTTTTCACTGTCTCTAGATTTGTACCATACAATTGGCTCTATAGGTCATTCATATGACCTAGATGTAACAGTTTAAAGCGTTCTTTGGCGCGAATTGTCCAAGATGTAGTTGACTTTGTAGTATTGTGCCATTTTTACAATCATTTTTGGTGAATTGCGGGAAATTTGTGTCATTTTCGTCATTTTTTGTCAATTTCTAACTTTTTTTAACGTTCTATCAATAAATTGTGGTTATTTCCTATTATTGACACGCTCAGAAGACCTCATGTGCTGAGGAAACGGATAATCTGGTGCATTTCTATACTTTGTTTTAAACAAAGTGACCGATTTACACATGATAATTTATGGAAAATAAAAATATTTAATCGTGACGACATACTTGCAGACTTTTATATCGTATATTTTTAATGATATCTTCATAATATTTTTCGCCTTGGTAATTGGAACATTTAGCCGTATAAAAGTAATCAATACTATCAGCACTGCTCAAGTGGTTTACGGTTCAATTTTCGGTTTTGGTCAAGTTCAAGTCACCCTAGGAGGTTGGGTAGTATGTCAAAATAAATCCATGTTGAAGTAGAATCTTTTTTTCTCATAATACAAAATAATGCAATCGCTGTTGCAAAACGAATTTTATAGCGTTTTCCCCGAACGTACCGGTACAGTTTGTGAACAAATCAACTGATTGGTCCTTAATTTAAAAGCACTTGTGTAAATGCGCATAAAATTGAGTGGGCGCGAAACCAATAAATGTTATTGCACACCGTAGACGGTCTAGTTTACCATTTATAATCGGGAGCGCTTCACTTGGGCCGCAAAGCTTTACTAGGGCCTTGTTTTATTCGATAATGATTCATTTGGGCCAAAAGCTTCTCTTGGGTGTATCGGACTAGAAGCTTTGCGTCCCAAGTGAAGCGCTCCCTTTATAATCGGGTTTTGGAATCCCATTCTTGTTATATTTGTCTTTACATATATACACTGTACTACTTAAAATTATTAGTGATGAATATCGGTTAGGAAATTCATAGTCATAAAAACCAATCTAATCGAGTTTGTTGTTTTTAACTATTAAGTTCTAGCAAAAGTAGGTTCTTCGCAATTCATGCCACTAAGACGAATTTTGAAGTTATACAGCTTTTGAATTTCTTCAAGCGTGAAAAACTAATGCAATTTTGTGTTGCCGGAGGCAAGAAGAACCTATTTTTCGTTTTTTTTACTTCGCAAAAACTTTCAATTCAAAAATGTGAAGGATGGCGATTACAAGTTTTATTTTTATTTGGTTTTCTATAAAGTGACAATTTAATGTTTGCTGCAAAAATGATGACTCAATAAACATCAGAGATGTTATAATACTTTAGGTAATAAAAAGGCTTTATTGTACAGAATAATTTAAGTACCCAAGTTTAGATAAATGGATCCGTAAAACTGCAGTGAGGTTTGAAATGAATTAAATCTTTGATATAAAACTGTGTGGACCTTTTAACAAAGAAACTTCTAAAACTAATACCTATTTATAATTTCTGTGTTTAGTTATTATCCATTTCAAATAGACCATTTATGTCACCTACAAAAATGAATCACTTATACTATCGAAATACTTAGAAATATTTAGACAAGTCGATTGCACATAGACTATGTGACTTTATGTGTCGTTTTAAGGCTATAAAACCGATTTTATATATCCGTTCTTGACTGTATTTTGACGGTTGTGTCTTTACATAACTCTAACCATTTTATTAAACATCAATGAAATTTTCAAAAACCTATATACACCCAGTTAACCCAATCCCCTCATAATGGCTACCTCTTCTGTGTATCGTGTACATACATAAACCATTGTAGTCTCTTTTTTGATCAGATTAGTTTCTTGGGTTAGATGAGACGTTCTCGTTCAAAATAATGAATTTTTATATGTAAAATATGGCCCGGAGCTTTTCGTCAATGTTTCTTTTCGTCCAATAATATGTTTCGTCTAAAACATTTTTCGCCCAAAACCTTGTTCGTCCAAAATGTTTTTCGCCCGAACTTTTTTTCACATAAAATCGGTTAGAAATGTGTTTTTAGAAAACTTATTTTACACGACAAAAATTTTGGACGAAAAATCTGGCACCGTAAAATATCCTAAGGTTACTAAGGTAAATTAATAAAAGATAAAATAAAACAATTTAATTAATAAGGTTCGTTTGACACAAGCTTAGACACAATTGCATAATAACAAATTTTATTCATTTTACTAAGTTGTTAGTTCAGTCCCTTTAGTAGAAAAATCCACGCGGTGTCCCAATCTACAGAAAAGATAGAGATCTTTATAATGGATTGGGACACCGAGTGTATTCTGCTACAAAAAAGACTAATATAATCATGCGTTAATATATTATATAAAATATTAAATATATTATATTATTATATTAAATATTAAAACCATTAATGTTTCGTTTTTTTCTTGTAAAAACTTTCAATTCAAAAATGTCACTTCTTTCTAGAATTTTCCTAGTCTTTGTTTAATAGGTGATTCAGAATGAGATACAGAGAGAAAATGGCCAGAAAATTATTTTCGAACAAAATAATTTTAGTGTCCAAATTGAGATAAATCATTCATCATAAATGGATCCAATGAAAATTCAATAATGTTAAATGTTTGAAAAATTGTGCCGATCAAAAACCCTGTTAAAAATCTGATCCATTATGTCTATATCATATACACCTGGGCCGTTATGTTAGCATCATTAAATCGCAAAAACTGGTAACATAATATAATTATCGTAACATAACGGCGCAGGTGGTGTACGCTATATGTTTGAGTCATTATTCATTTGTGTCAGCTACAAAAATTTAGTATTCAAAGTAACCGCCAAAATGATATATCGATACCATATTTCAACGTGCAGCTCGTGTCGCTAGTTTTTAACTTATTAGAATAAAAAATTGGAGACAGCGACAACTGTTATTTTACCTATATATAAATGTATACTGACATAACATACAGTCAGGGGTCCGTAAATATGTACACATTTCACGTGAATTCTATGTGCACATCTTTTAGGCCTATACGTACCTCGTATGACTAAATTAATTGTTAACCATAAAGTTACGGATTTTTAAATAATGCCTAAGAAACCCATCCAACTCCTGGCGTGTTGTGGCCGCGCAGTGCAGTCTGTCGCGTTGTGGGCGCACTGTTGCTTTGAGACGCTCTCATTAAAAATAATGATTTTGTATGTGTAAATTATCTGTAATTTAGTAATATGAACATCCAAATGCTTTCAAATTCTACTAACAGCGCTCACCGTACCTGCGGCCGAGTATTACTGTTTTAATATCAACAAATGTAGCATTCATTGCTGTGCCTTTATACTTACGTGTATTCATAGTTTAGCATCTACCTTAGTAAGTTAACAAAACTAAAGTGAAAAAATGTGTTAACTTACTTGAAGATTGTTAACTTATTTGATTTTTGATAACTTTAAGTTAAGTAATACTTTACTTTTGTGAACTTACTTGACTTTTGTTAAATTGCTTGACTTTTGTTAACTTACTTAGGTAGGTCGTGCATGACGATTTGTCTACAGTCGGTCACCAATACAAAATAACCAATAATAAGTACACACTTGTATTACCTCCACATTTTAAAGTCAAAAATCTAAGTCAAAGATGCCGCGGCGTACCTGCCCTTGGTCACCGACTGTAGTCTGTAAAACACACTTCAAGGATTTCTGTATTGTCCTTTAAATTGCCCTGAAAAAAAAATAAAATGATAACGACAAGTTAGTTTATTTTGAACATACATGTAATTAAATTCAACTAAATTATACAAAAAAATGAGCTACATAAACCGGATTTTATGGCGCTTTTCAAGATGCTTTGTACCGGTTTAGGTTAGCATTTCTTGCCAAATCAGGGCTCGGCAACAGCTAGCTGACTTATGCCGACCCCTGTGCCAAATATCGTCCTGATTTTAAAACGCGAAAAAAAATACAAAAATATTTTAAAAGAAAGAAATCGTCTTTCGGTGATTGACCGAGCGCGCTCAAAAAAGACCAATGACAGGCCAATGACAGGCCTCAAATGCGCTGTGAAGCAACGTTACCAAAAAGTGGTAACATTATTTATTTTTTCGCGTTGGAAAATCATTGCGATAGGATATTCTTGCCCAATAGCAGCGTATGGATGTTAAAAAAAATTGCATCTTTAATGTTCCGCCGTTTATTTGAAAAATATATTTGTGCTTTTCGAAAAAATCGGTTTTGGATACAAAGTGTTTTCTAGGTTTTAACATTGAGATGATAATATAATTAAAAGCGAAAGAATTCTATTTTTGTAGAATAAAGGAAATCAAATTGGGTCAATACACTATCTTAGGTTCATTAGCATTTATCTAGCACAATACTATTATTAAATAATTTATTTCTATGTTAGACATTCGAATGCACATATCTGGTACCGCATGGTCATCAGGTGAACTTCACCTGAACAAAAAGATAAATTTAAATTTGACGTAGTATGCACTTGCTGACCTACATTTATCGACCGTTTAGTTAACACGCTACTTTATAATATGTGTAAAGTCAAAACACTAAAGTTGCATGAATAACAGAACAAACTCGCGACTTAATTGGTATCAAGTACAGCACCTAACCAGTTATCTCAACAACTGTTTTGCTCAGAAGGTGTTAAGATAATTGAATTGTGTTAAGATGGTTGGGTAGGACGTTTGGTTAGATAATTCGAAATTACGATAAGCTTCGGTCAAGAAAGTGTTAAGATAACCCAAATTTGTTAAGATAACTGGTTAGGGAAATATAAATTAATAATTCGACAACGTAATGATTAAAGGTAAATGTAAAGAAAGTCTAATGTAACAAAAATTTTTGACCGAAATCATGTACAGTCCCTGCTCCCAAAGCATCACGAAATGACGTCATAATCGAAACGAGTTTAGAATAAGGTTATAATTCAATACTTTTTCATCAACATGTTAAAATTGTACGTCGTGTAAACGTACGCTGAAGTAGAGAAAGCAGCAAAACTACTTTTAGGGTTAAACTACTTAAAGTAGTGTTACGAAATGACGTTATGGTCACAAAGTGGTACGATTTTTTGAGCGACAAATCGTAACGTTTTAGGCTCAGGCACGTTGTCTGTTAATTTCAACTTTTTTTTCTCGCAAACTTTTTTGTGGATATGATGAAAAGGGAGACTTTCGCGTAAATTTTGTATCGAAGTCTCCTTTCCACCATACAGACACCATACAGCCATTATATAATATAATATTATATTATTCAGGTCAGCCTATTTTCTGAATAGAACTATTTTACATTTTTTTAAAACGATCTTTAAATGACGCGACTTTTTTTATAAATCCTTCTTGCTGGAGTTATTTTGCAGGAAAATAATTATGAGTAAAAACAAGTGAAAAACATACAGTCTAACACACTTCATGAGATTGCATCAAAATTTGTTTTGGGTAATAGCAAAGAAACAACCTGCTACGATGGAATTTACTGCACAATACACTGTACTTCAACAAGCACCACAAATGACATACTTTCATCAACTTGAATTAGTTGACTGAAATAAAGGGAGAGAGGGACCACGCCTCATAGGCAATTTTTTTCGTTTTAAACGGAGAAAAAAAATAAGAAATGGACAGGTCAAATTTTCGAATTTTTGACCTGTCCATTTCTTATTTTTTTTCTTGGTTAATAACCAACTCAATACCGTCAAAAATTCAAGTAACCCATGAAAGTTTAATAAACAATATTCCAACCTAATTGTAAGCGTAACAAAAGGAACAAATTATTACTCGA
Organism: Oikopleura albicans; assembly: GCA_004367875.1. Lineage (NCBI taxonomy): Eukaryota > Metazoa > Chordata > Appendicularia > Copelata > Oikopleuridae > Oikopleura > Oikopleura albicans. The sequence continues at coordinate 59,553 of SCLG01000463.1, read as the reverse complement.
TTTTTCGCGTTGCTACGGTAACGCGGCCAATCAAAATTGAAAGTGGGAGACAATAAACCCCAAACACGATCCTCGTGTGAAAAACACTAATTTTGGGTTGTTTGCTTTCATTAAAATAAACCAACACTAAAAACCAACAATAGAATAATTGATTACAAAATCGGACAGCGAAAAAAAGTATAATTTTATTTCCGTTATCAAGAAAAATCGGTCATTAATTGAACCCTGGAACCCCCCCCCCCTTCAAATAAGGTATTTGCAATTAATAGCTTTCACACACATTTTTTCTCTGACATATTTTTCCAAAACTGTAAACTAGTACAGTTGATGTGCACACAACGCACCTGCACACAACGCACCAGTGTGCACACAACGCACCACTTTTTCGCCAAGTAGTCGTTTGCACACAACGCACCAAACGGTTCGCTAGCCTGCAAAAAAATAAACCTTTAGGTTTGCCGGTTGTCATCTTAGATTTTTTGTGGTAAAATCGACCAAAAAGTGTCCAAGGATGGTCGGGAAGTTTTTTAGAGTATGCTCATTCGATTCGGAACCATTGATTTGCTTATGGTGAGCAATTACGAACGATCATAAAAGAGTGAACAAGGGGCCGGACAAACGTCCGGCCTCGTGTTCAGGGATGTGCTGAAAAATCGTGTTTGGGGGTTACAATGTTAGTTATTTCGAGTAAGTTACGAAATGGTGCAGACGTATTAAATATAGAACAAACTCAATTTGATGGCGATTTCACAAAATTACAACGGTGAAAGAAACAAAAATCAAACAACAAATAAACAAAAAAAGAAATAAAAATGAAACACAAATAAAAACAAACATGAAACAAAAACTAAACTAAAACTAAAAAAAAAATTTGCGTTATTTTAAGTTTGAATGTGTTTTGCGATAAATTGTTTCATGATGATCCGTGTTTCAAATTTACTTTTCATTTGTTTCAATAACATAATGTCTATTTATGTATTATTGTACATAACGCCGGTTATTTACGATTGCACATCCCGCCAGTTATTTGGGCCGCCGCCCGGCCCCAAATAAGTGGCGTGATGTGCAATCGTAAATAAGTGGCGTTATGTACAATGATACATAAATCCATTATGTTCACTCTTTCAGTTAATGAACGTATTAGAGGAAACGTTTTAAAGGTAGTAAACTGTATGCTATAATGGTATGTTCTTCACCGCGTCGCATGGCTTGATACTTGAAAATAACATATAAAAATTTAAGGAGGAATAAAAAAAAATTGGGCTCACTCTACTGGTGTAAAATAAAATGAAAAGTATTTCAAATTTTGATTTTTTTGATTTTCATAAATTATTTGAAGTCCCAAAAAATCAATTTCAAATTGCAATTCGCATTTAATACAAACAACACTAGATTTTAGTAAAGGAGACAACCTGGAATTACTGTGCCCTAACCAAGATTTCAAAAAACATAAAATTATTTTTTAGTTTCGAAGCTAAATAACGACATTTATGTACTTTATCTTAACTTTAAATAACGACAAATATGTAGCGTTAGTGCCAATGCCACATAACGTCATTTGTATCATGTTCACTATAAGTGTACACAACTGACGTTATGTACGGCGATAACGTATTAAATAACTCACGTTATATTAAATGATGAAATACAGTAAATCCTGCATATTATGTATAACTGTACATAATGGATTTTAACTGAAAGAGTGAACATAATGTTACAATTTGTAAACAATAACGAATTATCGTTTAGTATTATACACCATATAATTTATATGATATAAATTATACTTTTAGATGGGAAAACGCGAAACCCAACTGTTCTTGACTCAAGAATCTTGAGTGTTTATAATTTGTCGTGAGAGTGAAAAATTTTTTGACTGTACAAGTGACTGTACATGGGGCGCTAAAGACCACCAAAACACGTGCGGTTCGTAAATCCCTTTTTATCCAACATAATGTTCCTCAGATTGAAAAAAAAAACGTAAACTCGTTTATTTAATTTTACGACACGCATATCAAGACCCTTTTTGATCACCTTTTTATATCATCTTTTTCAATTAGATAATGCAGTTCAATGGATAGTTTTAACTTGATGAGTAATAGTTCTGAATATTTTGATTACTGTCAAAATACTAAAATATAATTAAATGTTTAAAATATAAAAAAAAACATTAATTTCAAAGAGATAAAATACTGAGAATTTCACCATTTTTTGTCCAAGGACAATGTCATCTCCAGTGATAATAAGCTAATCACCGACGTACATCCGAATTCGAGCAACTTTTTATTTTCAAAAAAATGACGTATAATATCTAATAAATGAATTAAAAGAATATTTTAAACTATAGTAAAAATAAAAATTAGTATATTTTGAACTAATTATACGAACCCCTGGAGTTAAAGTCATATTTTCAAAACTGAAAACTAAATGAATAGTTTGTATAATTTCGAAAAATATTAGTATACTTTCGAAATTGAAATGAAAGTAAGGCAAGACTCGAAAAGCTTAATCGTGTGACTCATTTTGATTAAGTGAAATTTAAAATAAATTAGGGGCTTATACGATTCTTGTTGTCATTATGCAAACCATTTTCTAATGTAAGTAGGCCCTAGGCTGTCCACTGTCGAAACGACAGTGTGGGGTCCACTTAGTTAGGGCTTCAAACAGATACCTCCGAAATATTTGTACATACTGAAAATATCTCGAGGTCAGGATAACCTAGGTTGTGTGGTTAACAGTGTTTTACGTGTCTTACAGTGTGTTCGTACAGACATATTTACAATCGAAACTGCTCAGAGAAATTAAAAAAAAATGACAAACCAAGAAATATGAAAATTTATATGAAATTACGAGATAGAAACACCTTACGTCTGTCGCCTGCAATAGCCAAAGCTAAACAATCATCAATATCCAAAGGTTCGTCAACATTTAAAAATAGGTGACTAGGTAATTACGCTTATTTAATAGTCTATAAAATGAGCGGAATTGCGCAATCCTCAAAAAATTAATAATTGTTTTCGCAAACTAATTATAAAAAACATTTTTCTAACA
>SCLG01000463.1:6318-34788 GCA_004367875.1 Oikopleura albicans | reverse complement strand
GAGCGTGAATTGGAGCAGCAACGTGCCGCCCACATACACCAGCATCGATCGGGCAGCGTGTCGTCGGAGCCGCGTTATTCATATCATCTGAATATACCGGACACGCATCAGACGATTGATGGTGGGATGATATCGGACGCATCCGACGATTATAAACACTCGGTGTCGTCCGCCGCCTCGAGCATTGTGCCCGGCATGGACCATATCGCTTCCAACCGCGGAAGTTTTTCCTCCGCCTCTGAACGGTGAGTCCAGCAGTCGTCTCGTTTTGAAGATTTTTTGAGTTTGTTTAATAATAGCATACAGTCCCTATCCCCTTTACAGCTCTTTATACAGGTTATTGTACATGTTATTCTACAGGTCATTGTTGATGGGCCGTTTTTTCGATAAAAATATATCAAAAACGACAAAAAAAAATTCAGTAGGTCCCATAACTTACAGGCCGCTATTTCGGAGAAAAATTTAGTGCGCTAGTTGAGGTAAGACTTACCCGGTAAGCAACAAATTAAGCATATGAATTTACTATGTACAATTCATACATCACCTGACGGGATATTTCCCCACCCATTATCTTACCAATATTGGGTTATTTTACCATTTTTTGGACCAAAACTTTCAATATTTCCAATTATGTTATCAAACGCTTTGACGAATTATCTTACAGTTGGGCTATTTAATCAAAATTTCATGAACCAATAAGACAGTGTCTTAAAGACACTTGATTAATTTTTTTTTAAGTTTGTCTCCCGAGCTGTACCATCGCCCGTTAAGTGAGCCGCGCAGTGTCATCCAGCCAAACCATTCGGTCATCATCAAAAATAAAAACTCCCCGATTGGCTCTCCCGCATTTGCCAAAGTGTTGACGCCCCAAGTGGTGCGTCGCGAGCGTTCGGTAACCCCGCCACCCCTGTATCGATGCCCCCAGTGCCCAAATATGTATGAGTCGGCCCAGGACTTTTGGGTTCATTTGCGCGTCGATCACTTCAATGCACTTTTCCCACAGTTAGTGCCAACCCAAATGCCCAGCAATGCCGCCGATGCTTCATTTCGACACGAAGTGATTCATATCAAACAACATATTCATTAGACTGAAAAACCCGCGCTTAAAGGCCAGAGGGTCTCTATTTTTTTGCATAGAAATTGCCTGTTTTCTTTTGCCAAATTAGTTTTTAGTTGTACATGTGACACTTTTTCCGAAAAAGATTTTAAAAAACACATTATTTTCGAAAAAAATTCGAATCACGGGATAAAAGTGGACTTTGGTCAAACATAGAAAACCGTCCCTTAATGTGAGACCCTCTGTATTATACGAAATAGAAGCAAAAAATACTGTGTGGTATAACAATGACTGGCTGATTCATTGTTGGACCACACGGTATGTTTGCTTCACATTTTTCGGAAAATCTAGAAGTTTCTAAAAAGAAACAAGTGATTACCGGCGCGCGGCGTAATTTACCGCACATCCTGTTTTTTGCCCTTTTAATAAATACGCTTTGCCAAAAAAACTTTATAAACAATGCATTTAGGTTCTTTACTTCATGAGTTACTCATGACACAAAACAAATACNTCACTTCAATGCACTTTTCCCACAGTTAGTGCCAACCCAAATGCCCAGCAATGCCGCCGATGCTTCATTTCGACACGAAGTGATTCATATCAAACAACATATTCATTAGACAGAAAAACCCGCGCTTAAAGGCCAGAGGGTCTCTATTTTTTGCATAGAAATTGCCTGTTTTCTTTTGCCAAATTAGTTTTTAGTTGTACATGTGACACTTTTTCCGAAAAAGATTTTAAAAAACACATTATTTTCGAAAAAAATTCGAATCACGGGATAAAAGTGGACTTTGGTCAAACATAGAAAACCGTCCCTTAATGTGAGACCCTCTGTATTATACGAAATGGAAACAAAAAATACTGTTTGGTCTAACAATGACTGGCTGATTCATTGTTGGACCACACGGTATGTTTGATTCACATTTTTTCGGAAAATCTAGAAGTTTCTAAAAAGAAACAAGTGATTACCGCACATCCTTTTTTTTTGCCCTTTTCATAAATACGCTTTGCCAAAAAAAACTTTATAAACAATGCATTTAGATTCTTTACTTCATGAGTTACTCATGACACAAAACAAATACAATTCTTACTCTCATTGAGGACACTTTTGGTTCTAGAAAATTGCGTTCTAAAAACCGTTCAGTGTCGTGAAAACAATTTTACGTACTAGTGAAATCGGAGAACGCGTACTTGAAGGAAGTAAGGACTGTAAGTAATTAGATTGCTTGGGGCTTTTGCGACAGTAAAACCGCTATAATTAAGGTATGCTTATCATAGGCAGCTTATTAATGTACAACGCTAATATATGATAGTGATAAGATTTTTCTTATCACAGCTTTCTCTGTGGGTGAAGTAACATGCACTTTTGCCTTCAATTTCTGCACCGTTCATTTTCTTGAGCCAAATATTTCAAACCTTAAGAAAAATGTAAAATACTTGTATAATTATGTACACTCCCCAAGGGTTTAAGTAGCCAAAATGCCCCGATTGAGGTTAATTGGCCATTTTTTGAGGAAAAATTTTCAGCAAAGTTTTCCACCTACGCTTTGGGGTTTAAGTGACCAATTTGGGGTCGTTAAATGCCCAGTTAAGCCCTTAGGGAGTGTACACAAATCCGAAGGGATTAACATAACACATTGTAAAGACGTATTAAGTTTTTTGCCGTAAGCCAATGATACTCGAGCAAATAAGATCGTGAAAGCTCATTGACTTCAAAGTGTGCTAATTTTGTCCCTTTATAACTTCATCGAAATATATTGAATGACATATATATTAGATTTGTGAAACACTTAGACCAAGGCCCTTTCAAAAAGTTACTACTTTATACATGTAGAAGAAAAGTTTCATATTTATCATAGAATATCCGGGATATTATATCCTTAATTTTAATCGGACTCGAGCTATTAAACAAAATCGATCCGTGGTCCTTTCGTATCGATCTCACGGTTAATTTAAAGACTTTTACCAACAAATCCGTCATGTTTTATGACATATACATAGATACTACTTTGGGTGTGGTTATAAGGTAAAGCCCCCAAAAAACCGACTTGGCATTAATGCACTTTAAAAAGCTGACTTGATATTATAACCAGAGGTCAGCACATTGGATTTTTTTTTCTTGTCCAACCCGATTCCAATTCCGCGGGTTAAAGTTTTTTTTTCAAACGGTTGTCCAACCCGATTCCGATTCCAACCCGCGGGTAAAACTCTGATAAATTCTTACCCGAATTCCGTTACCCGAGTTTTACCCGACTTTTTAAGCCTGAAAATCGTTGTCCAACCCGTTTCCAACCCGCGGGTAAAATTCGGGTTGGAATCCGAGTGCCGACCTCTGATTATAACCATTTGAAAAATTTATTGTCTAAACAAAAGTTCAAAGTGATATGATTTTATAAACAAAAGTGCTAGGAGGTATTTGATATCAGACCCTATAACCATAACTCCTTGTATTTTTAAATTTGTGTTCAATTTTGGTCAAATTTACCAGGAATCTATCCTACAAATGGACCATTTGAAATGGTTCATCAATTATCGACTGTCCGTGCATTCAATTTGTGTTTTCTAGATTAAAATTTTCAACGAACAAAAAAAAATCATGGGACCTAGAAAAAACGATTGAACGGCGCATATTTATAGCGGACAGTCGATATTTGAAGCATCCTTGCCAGTAAAAACCAAAAAATGTCCCTTCATAGCTGAAACACTGTACTGTGTCTTGTTAACTGCTAGCGTAATTTATTGATTACATGATCTACTTTATGACAATCTGCTGGAGCCAAATGCTCGCTTCAAGAACTTTTTTTCGAGAAATGCCTGACAGAAAAAAAATCTGTCATTGGAGACGCAGCGAGTATGGCATAAAATAATAATGCTTGCTGTGATACATAACGTTATGAACTGGCAACTCCGTTATGCAACCTAACTCGTTGCCAATTTTAGACGTAGAAAATAAACATTCAATTTCCGAAGTTCGTTGTACAATATTTCTAGCAATTTGCACAAAATTTGGGGGAGGGGGTGAGCCGTTAACCGCCGGTTTGCAAATATTCGACACTTTTTTGCAGGTAAATCGGGCACTTAACCGCCAGTTCAGGAGGCCACGAATGGCTTGACCTTATAACGAGACCCCTGTACTCATTCCATCAGACTGTGAAAGCAAAAATGAGTCTGATAACAGCGCAGTATATTTTATAAAATGCAATTTGAACTCATGCAAGTTAGCAAATGAAAACAATAAATACAGTGGCATAAGTTCAAACCTTTATTCTGGCAAATTTTAGCAACGAAAAAATTGTGTACAAAATAATCGCATTCCAGAAATGAAAAATAAATAGATTAGGCTAAAAGGTTCAATTATTGTGTGTGTGTGTAGGTGTGTCTGTGTGGCTAAATAGCGCTTCGAAGAATATCATCAACCTGTCTGTTCATTTGGTCAAAAGTCTGGAGTTGTTGCACGCCGACGTTATTAGCACATTCCAGATAAATTCGCTCGGCCTCTGTAAACATATTTTTAAACCCCATATTTTATTACAGGGGGTATACCAAAAATGTGTTGAACCTGAATGCACCTTTAAGAACTGACTTGACCTTATAACCCTTTCAAAAAATTGGACTACCGTCAACAAAAAAAGTGAAAAACACATGATTTATACAGAAAAATGTGCGAGCGGGGGAGGGAGGTCTAAGACCTAAGGTCGCTTTTTTTTCGAAGGTCCTGGACTTTTTTTAGAACGCCCAGCTTCGGGTTTACGAACTATCGAACTAATTTTTTAGGTGATAGATATGCATACAACCTTTGAGAACGGGTTGACGGAGGGAATTTTTCATATCAGGTCAAGGTCACCCAGAAATCAGCCGGAAGTGCATCAAATATATATTGATGACCCTTTTTATAAAAGTACTTTGACTGGCTTACCGTTTAATTTATGTTTTTTATATTTATTTAACGATAAATTTTTAGTTCTAACTAGGCATTCACACCGTAAAAAAATAACATGAGTTAGAACAAATGTACCCGGTCAATACAATTGCTTCAAATTTTTTTTTGCAGAATATGTGACTGATCTATACTGACTATAAGTATAGTTAGAGTTCTAACTTGCGAATGAGTATTGTGTTTTTATTGTAAGCACCATAATTGTTAAAACTAAATGGTAACTTATTATTTTCACTCCTTCATTCATACATGTTTAAAAATGATACTCTATCCATAATTCGTGCGTCTAGTCCTTCATTAGCAGAATTGATGGACAAAAATTAATCGTATAAAGTAGCTACTAGCCAGAGATCGGCACTCGGGTTACCCGACTCGGGTTAGCTCGGGTATTACCCGTACCCGACTCGGGTAGAGCACGGGTTGGGTAGCCATTTTTTTCGAACATAGTTCATTTGTAGTCTCCGATAACATCAGTTAGGATCGGATTTTTGTGCACTTATCAGAGTGCAGTATTCGTACAGGCAAATGCGACATTTATTTTACTCGGCTCGAATTATTATTTAAAACCCAAATGATATCCAAAAAAAACTTGGCCTTATAACCAGTGGTTAATAACCACTGGTTTTATAAATAAATTTATTGTTTCCCCTACCTTTCATACCCGAGTGCCCCAGGTAATGTAACCGCGGGTACACATGCTCCTAGGGTACTGAAGAAGTTCTGCCCGAGCAAAACGCGTACAAGGCGCTTGTAACAAGGGTACGAAATCTGCTAACTCCAGCTTATAACCATTTGAAAAAAGTTCAACAAGACATGATTTTATCGAAAAATGTGTAAAAAGACATGATTTCTATAGAAAAAAAAATGTGCCATTCGGGGGAAATTGACTTCATCCAAAAAAAAACTGTTTTGACCTTATAACGGTCAAAATGTCAGACCTAATAACCACGCCCCCTGTGTTAAATTTTTAAAATACTTTTGCATGTTAGTTTCGCAGGGGGTTATATACAATTTATATTATATATGTTCTGTATACTTTGAAATTAATAACACCTACCTCTTTCAACTCCGCCACTTGCCATTAACTGTTGTGCGTCGGCCTGACACTTTTGCATACCGGCTTGCATCGCCTGTCCAAACGTGCTAACGACGCGATCCAACTGGTTTTGAACCTGGACAACTTTATCTTGGGCGCCTTTCATACAATTTTGAACCGACTCAGGTCGACCCCCATTTTCCATACAGTTGGCCATGGCGCGGAATTGTTCGGCCAAAAGTGGGCGCAATGCGATTTCGGTTCGTTCTTGCAAGTTGGTCATTCTCTCGCCAATTTCCTCCATTGATTTANGTAAAGCCCCCAAAAAACCGACTTGGCATTAATGCACTTTAAAAAGCTGACTTGATATTATAACCAGAGGTCAGCACATTGGATTTTTTTTTCTTGTCCAACCCGATTCCAATTCCGCGGGTTAAAGTTTTTTTTTCAAACGGTTGTCCAACCCGATTCCGATTCCAACCCGCGGGTAAAACTCTGATAAATTCTTACCCGAATTCCGTTACCCGAGTTTTACCCGACTTTTTAAGCCTGAAAATCGTTGTCCAACCCGTTTCCAACCCGCGGGTAAAATTCGGGTTGGAATCCGAGTGCCGACCTCTGATTATAACCATTTGAAAAATTTATTGTCTAAACAAAAGTTCAAAGTGATATGATTTTATAAACAAAAGTGCTAGGAGGTATTTGATATCAGACCCTATAACCATAACTCCTTGTATTTTTAAATTTGTGTTCAATTTTGGTCAAATTTACCAGGAATCTATCCTACAAATGGACCATTTGAAATGGTTCATCAATTATCGACTGTCCGTGCATTCAATTTGTGTTTTCTAGATTAAAATTTTCAACGAACAAAAAAAAATCATGGGACCTAGAAAAAACGATTGAACGGCGCATATTTATAGCGGACAGTCGATATTTGAAGCATCCTTGCCAGTAAAAACCAAAAAATGTCCCTTCATAGCTGAAACACTGTACTGTGTCTTGTTAACTGCTAGCGTAATTTATTGATTACATGATCTACTTTATGACAATCTGCTGGAGCCAAATGCTCGCTTCAAGAACTTTTTTTCGAGAAATGCCTGACAGAAAAAAAATCTGTCATTGGAGACGCAGCGAGTATGGCATAAAATAATAATGCTTGCTGTGATACATAACATTATGAACTGGCAACTCCGTTATGCAACCTAACTCGTTGCCAATTTTAGACGTAGAAAATAAACATTCAATTTCCGAAGTTCGTTGTACATTATTTCTAGCAATTTGCACAAAATTTGGGGGAGGGGGTGAGCCGTTTACCGCCGGTTTGCAAATATTCGCCACTTTTTGCAGGTAAATCGGGCACTTAACCGCCAGTTCAGGAGGCCACGAATGGCTTGACCTTATAACGAGACCCCCTGTACTCATTCCATCAGACTGTGAAAACAAAAATGAGTCTGATAACAGCGCAGTATATTTTGTAAAATGCAATTTGAACGCATGCAAGTTAGCAAATGAAAACAATAAATACAGTGGCATAAGTTCAAACCTTTATTCTGGCAAATTTTAGCAACGAAAAAATTGTGTACAAAATAATCGCATTCCAGAAATGAAAAATAAATAGATTAGGCTAAAAGGTTCAATTATTGTGTGTGTGTAGGTGTGTCTGTGTGCCTAAATAGCGCTTCGAAGAATATCATCAACCTGTCTGTTCATTTGGTCAAAAGTCTGGAGTTGTTGCACGCCGACGTTATTAGCACATTCCAGATAAATTCGCTCGGCCTCTGTAAACATATTTTTAAACACCATATTTTATTACAGGGGGTATACCAAAAATGTGTTGAACCTGAATGCACCTTTAAAAACTGACTTGACCTTATAACCATTTCAAAAATTGGACTACCGTTAACAAAAAAAGTGAAAAACACATGATTTATACAGAAAAATGTGCCAGTGGGGGAGGGAGGTCTAAGACCTCAGGTCGCTTTTTTTTCGACGGTCCTGGACTTTTTTTATAACGCCCAGCTTCGGGTTTACGAGCTATCGACCTAATTTTTTTTTAAGTGATAGGTACAACCTTTGAGAACGGGTTGACATAGGGAATTTTTCAAATATATATTGACGACCCTTTTTATAAAAGTACTTTGACTGGCTTACCGTTTAATTTATGTTTTTTGTATATATTTAACGATAAATTTTTAGTTCTAACTAGGCATTCATACCGTAAAAAAATAACATGAGTTAGAACAAATGTACCCGTTCAATGCAATTGCTTTTCAGAATAAAAGTAAATTTTGCAGAATATGTGACTAATCTATACTGACTATACTCTAACTTGCGAATGAGTATTGTGTTTTTATTGTAAGTACCATAATTGTTAAAACTAAATGGTAAGTTATTATTTTTGCTCCTTCATTCATACATGTTTAAAAATGATACTCTATACGTTATTCGTGCTGCCAATCCTTCATTAGCAGAAATGATGCACAAAATTAAATTATAAAGTACCAACATAGTTCATTTGTGGTTTCCGATAACATCAGTTAGGATCGGATTTTTGTGCACTTATAGTGCAGTATTCGTACAGGCCAATTCGACATTTATTTTACTCGGCTCGAATTATAATTTAAAACACAAATGATATCCAAAAAATGACTTGGCCTTATTTATTATATCAATAAATTTATTTTCCCCTACCTTTCATACCCGAGTGCCTCCCGAGTGCGTCAGGTAATGTAACCGCGGGTACACATGCTCCTAGGCCCTAGGGTACTGAAGAAGTTGTGCCCGAGCAAAACGCGTACAAGGCGCCTGTAACAAGGGTACGAAATCTGCTTACTCCAGCTTATAACCATTTGAAAAAAGTTCAAAAAGACGGATTTATATAGAAAAAAAATGTGCCATTCGGGGGAAATTGACTTCATCCAAAAAAAAACTGATTTGACCTTATAACGGTCAAAATGTCAGACCTAATAAGCACGCCCCCTGTGTTAAATTTTTAAAATACTTTTGCATGTTAGTTTCGCAGGGGGTTATATACAATTTATATTATACATGTTCTGTATACTTTAAAATTAATAACACCTACCTCTTTCAACTCCGCCACTTGCCATTAACTGTTGTGCGTCAGCCTGACACTTTTGCATACCGGCTTGCATCGCCTGTCCAAACGTGCTAACGACCCGATCCAACTGGTTTTGAACCTGGACAACTTTATCTTGGGCGCCTTTCATACAATTTTGAACCGACTCAGGTCGACCCCCATTTTCCATACAGTTGGCCATGGCGCGGAATTGTTCGGCCAAAAGTGGGCGCAATGCGATTTCGGTTCGTTCTTGCAAGTTGGTCATTCTCTCGCCAATTTCCTCCATTGATTTAGGCATCGACATTTTTGGATTAGTTTTGAAAAAAATACAACGAAATCTAAATCAAATACCAGATTAGATTTGCAGGGCGATTCAGATCGACATACCGGTAGAGACAGCGCAAAGAAAAAAAATAGGTAAATGATCAGTTAGAAAATAGCACAGTTTGAATACATTTTGAAGCACCGTCTTAATTGTGTTTTAAAAATAGTGACATACAGAATAATAACGTGCTTCTCGCTTTTTCAAATTTTGTATTATTAAGTCTGGTTATAAGGTCAAGCCCCAAAAAATGACTTGACCTTAATGCACTCCAAAAAAATGACTTGACCTTAGTGCAAGAAAAAAGTCCAAAAAGATATTATTTCTATAAATAAAATTTATTACCCGTGTTTACCCCTGTCGTTCTAAACGTATATGTCGAGTTCTTAATTAGAACCCAAACAAAGTGAAAAAAGACATGATTTATCTTGAAAAAAATGACTTGACCTTAGTGCTAAAAAGATGACTTGACCTTATAACGAAACCATCTTGTGACCTTATAACCAGACCCCTGTAGAAACTTTGTATTAAAAACTAGAAAAGCGAGAAACGCGTTATTATACCTCATACTGCACACCTTGTAAACAATACCCGTGAGCTCTTCCTACAAATTTTGGTTATGTAAAATGAGCTATTTTTAAAGACAATAAATACTTTTGTTGATTTACGAAATTTAAAAATATCGCTTTTTTACAGACCAAAATTTGTATGCAAGCATGTAGAAATGGACCATTTCAAATAGTTCCCAAATTGCTTACTAATAAACCAAAATCAACAGAGTACAAGAAGTAGCGCTAAATAGTGTTTCAATACAATACAACTAGTTTGTGGTGGCATGATTAATTTTTCTCCATATGTCACACCTCGACTAGTCAAACACAAGTATGCACAGATAAGTACAGGGGGTATACAAGTTTATTAACCGTAGACCGCACAGTATAACACGATTCATATTTCTGTTTTATTGAATATGATCCAGCGAGATTATCGAGCGTGTGAACAAAAAAATAAACAGTAAATAAACAGTATTAAATGTGCGGCATTTGGTTAGAATAGAGAATTACGCAAGTACTAGAAAACACCACTTGCGAAGTTATCTTGCGATCACTTTTTTTGCCGAAGTGTAATATGTTCTCATGCTTTCGGAATATTTCATAATATTTTTTTTGCCTACGTAGTTATTTTTCACCCAGTTATTTAGCCGAAATCTAAGATTTCGTCATTTTGTCGCCCTATGCTGCATAGACTATGCAGTTATCTTGCCTTTTTTGAAAATCCTTTCGCAAGATAACTGCGCAAGTAGTGTATATCCGCAATATATGTATGCGAAGGGGAATTTTTAATAAATCAAAACCGGTACAGATTGTCCTCTGAACGCCTAATCTGATATATGTCCCGTTTACACAAGTAATAAATTACTTGATTGATTCACATAAAATGTAGCTATTATATCAATCAAAGATTCGTAAATGGATTTCAGAAATATGTATAAATTTCAAATTCAATCTCATAATGGCTCGTTAACTCTCTATTCGGCTAGTTTGCGCGAATCAGTATTACCGTCTAACAGCGATTCAAGTGTCGGGGTTTAGACAACTTCAACGGTAAATGGAACAAAAATAGATAAACCCGTATCAGACGTCTCATATTCGTCACCAAGAACAACAAAAAATATTCACAATGAATCATTTTGAAGTTCTAGATACGCCATTTTAACACACTAATTATGCAGTCATAAGATATCGACTAAAATTCGGAAAATATTACCATTTTGACAAATTTCCGACCCTAATTTGTCGCAAAAATTTTTTTTCTGGAAAAAAGCGACCCGTATTTGAGATTTTTCCAAAAACCGACCCGTATTTGAGGTTCAACCGACCCTTATTTGGCGCAACAATTTTTTTTTCGAAAAAAAGCGACCCTTATTTGGCGACCCCCCTGTACCCATTGAAAATGGGCCATTGTGACCTTGCAATTTCTAAAAGTTACCAAGAAACGACAAACGACCAAACCTTACGATTAACACCCCTATATAATACGGGGTTTGGTTATAAGGTATTAATGAAAAAACAAGGACCTTAAAACGACCTAAATCTCAGACCTTATAACCATCTCCCTGTACCTATTTCTTTCTTTTTCTAAAACTATCACTGATAGTTTTTCAAACTGTTTAATTATTTACTATACTACTCGAATAAAATATTATCAATCATCAAGTTATTTTAACCATCGATAAAAGCTTACTTTTTCGGATGTATTTTCTACAAACAGACGAATGCAGTGAAATAATAAAGTTGAAAGAAACAGACAAGTATATGAAAAGTTCTACATTTTCTTTAACATCGAAGATCTAAGTTTTTACTAGAAATCCACATCCTTTGACCATTGTTGATTATTCGTCGAGTAACTCCCCGATGCTTTTTTTGCTAGTACTGGCTATTAACGCAATATTCATGCGGGGAAGAATTGACAGAAAACCACTTTGAAGATCTCTTCCACAGTTCAGTTTACAGTTTGAAAAAAGTTTAAAAATAAAAACGATATTACCAGCAAGTGAAGTGTTAGTAACTGACAAGATCTGGACAACCGTATCGTCACTTGTTTGAATTAAAAATATTTTATCAAGAAAACAAATTTCACCTAGAAAAAATCAAGAACTTTTTTAGACAATATTTTTTTTTAATATACGGGGTGGTGGTTATAAGGAACAGGTCTTCATCGAAAAAAAAAATGTAAAAAAGATATGATTTTAAATACTTTTTCTCAAAAAAAAAACTGACCTTAGTGCAAGCAAAATAGTGACTAGACCTTAATGTTGAAAACTGACTTGATCTTATGAGCAAACAAACTGACTTGACCTCATAACGGTCCAAATGGCTGACCTTATAACCAACCCCGCCAATACCCTTGCTAAAACATCAAACCAGATGTCAATAAATTAAAGCTCCAGTTATGACGACTTCTTTCGTCAAAAATAGAGAACAGAACTGTTGACAAAACACCAAATAATTTACGGGTGAAACAGAGTAAAACTTCCTAATCTTCAAAGTGGTATCAAAAGTACAGAAAATGGTGTCGATTAAAAGCCCGAAGCTGTTGGCGGTGGCGGTAATTTATCATATCCCTTTTGCTTCCACAGTTCTTCCAGGGGTCCATTTTCCTCGGGCACAAATCTAGTACCTTCCTCTTGAGCCTTTTTCATTAACCTCTCTAGCAGTTTTTCCCGTCTTTTTCCTTGTTGCAGTTCAGTATACACTCTGGGCTTTTTAGCGTCCTACAGTAAAATTAGTTTCAGCAGATATAGAAAATAAAGTAATAATAATATAACCAATCAGGGCTTGGCATAAGTCAAAAAACAAATGAGCTGTCCTGAGCTGGCGAGTCGAGCTCAAAAATAAAAAAAAATGGGCTGTCTGAGCTGGGAAAGCCGGCTGGCTGTTGCCCAGCCCTGTAACCAATATTATCTTTGATATAACTATTCTAATTTTAAACATGTAATTACTAGACCTCCACGACTTCCGGGGGTGTTGGTCGAGGTTCGGGTGGCGATTGATGATGCTGGGGCGGATCCCTTGGGGCACGATTTCCGTGATTTCCACCGAAATTGCCCCGACTTCGGGCCCCACGACCACGGCCCATTCCGCGACCACGATGCCCTGTATAAAATTAGCAAAATTTGTGAAAATATTCACATCGGTATTATCCAAAAGTATACGTGCTTATCTGGAGCAAGATAGTTAATGAAAATTTTTAATGAGATTTTTGGTCCCAGTCGATAAGTTCAAAATAAATGATGACTAAACGTCAAGAAACAAAGACTTGAGTCACTTGACCTTATGGTGGTTATAAACTAATAAAACAAAATACAGAATTCATGTTGAGAAAGAAAAATATTTGCCAATTTCCTTGATTTCCGTACTGGTTATTATTCCCGTGGCTATTTCCACGACTAGGTCCATGATTATTTCCACGCTGATTTGAGTTATAAGCTGGCCTATACGGGTTGTTGTCCGGGGGTGTTACTGGTGGCTCTTGCGTCCGCTCCATTAACTGTCGCCGCAGGAGTTCATTATTCTCGTTTGTTGCCTTTATACGCGCCTGTAAGTCACTATTCTCAATGGTTAACCGTTTCATATCGGCGTCGTACGAGAGTTTAACCGTCATTACAACCGCCTCATGATCAGTTTTATGCCGCTGGATTTTCTCCTGAAACTGATCCCGCACAATATCAACCTCTTTTTTCCAGGCCTCACAAGTCTCGCGAATCTGCTGCTCGCGATGTTTAAAAATATCAATTTTCTCTTCAAGTTCGCGGATTCGCTTTGTTTTTTGGCGGATCTCTTGGATCATCGTATACTTCTCGCCAGTCTCTATCAAACACGTCATTAGCCGTGTGGTTGTTTTTTTATTTACGAAATATACCCCTTTTTCGGGAAAATTCGCAGGTTATTAAACCCCTCATGCCCATATCAGTCATGGCCCATGACTCATGACTCATGGGGATATAGCCAGAAAGGGTGAAGGTATTTTCGCGACCCTTTTTGGTGGCTAAAATGCTGTTCGCGTAAAAGAAAAAATGGGAAATTCTCGCGACGAGTGTTTATCCACTTGAAAAGTATTTAATCTAACTAACTATCAATAAAATAGATACATGTTTATAATATATTATATCAAAAAGTACGGTGTAAAATAAAGTATCAACTAAAAGTTGACAATTGATATTTTTCGCGCATTCTTGCGCTATTTCACAAACGAAAAATAAATATGTTTGCCATCAGAAACCGGTAATTTCGAACTCTCTATTTTAGTCATTTTTCTCTTGTAAGTATACATTCTCTCAACGCTTTATTAAAATATAAAATATCGTATAAATACGGATTGCCGTGTAAGTTCCACCGACTGGATTTTTTCCGTTTGGTTGATTTCATATTATTTCAATTTTAAATGTATATCTAAGCTTATATGATATAAGCTATATCAATATAAGTTATATCAAAAAAGGAACAATGAACCTAAAACTTTGGTCGTTATTTTCCAGAAAGCGGTATTTTTCTACTGTAACCGGACATAACTGGTATTTCTGGTCTCCCCTTCTGAAATGTTTTTGTCTGAATAATATTAGCAATCCTTCTTTGTAGGATGCAAAAAAATATTGGATAACTTTGATAGCCATGGGCCCCATGGAGCAATGTGGCTTTGAATAACTGGGAATGCTGAAAAATCGAGGCTTTTTCGAACAAGTCGTTATTTATATGTGCGATGCAAATATACTCCAGAGTTATTTCGCTCGAACCAACTTTCAGTTAAAACATATGTTGGAAAAAACTCTATTTGAATTTAGTGGATTATTGCTCACTAGAAAAAAAATCGTAAAACAATTGTGAAGGCATAAAACGCCGTTCTTTTTTTTTCTTTCACACGAAATTTCCAGTGTACGAAAATTGTTAAAAACATACGCATTTCTGAGCTGTTTCGTTCCGAATCGTAAAATTTCTGCATATTTTGAAGTTCCTCGAGTTCCCGCGTCAGTTCTGTTATCCGGTCATTGTCCTTGATATATTGTTCATTAAGTTCGGAGCGCAAATTTGTGATGGTCTGATCCTTTATTAGACTCCTCTCATCCTTCATTTGAAGCTGCTCCTCCTTCAATCGAATCACATTTTCCAACTCAAAGATTTGATTCGAGAGTTTTGCAATGGAGTCGGCGGATTCGCCGGGATCAACCCCAATAGGGTCAAAAACCGGCTCGGCCGAGAGGGACGATACAAACTTGTCGGCCTCATCGCGCCAACTCTCTTCTGAAGCGCGACTGGCGGTGCGGCGCGTAGAACGTTCGCGCGAACGGGATCGCCGCCGATCACGGCTACGCGAACGCCTCCTTGACCGATCCCTTGACCGTTCTCTGGAAGATCTATATCGGTATGTCAATATAATTCAGTACCCTTTAGTAAGGGGGAGTGGTTATCAAAAGTTCGCTAAAAGCGCGTNGTGTTTCGAAGAAATCAAATTTAGTACAGGGGGGTATGGTTATAAGGTCAAGCCCGAAAAAAATGACTTGACCTTAATGCACTTCAAAAAAAATGACTTGACCTTAATGCCATTTAAAAAAATTTTTCCTAATATTTGATTTTCGCGAGAAAATTATGGTCTTCACTCTACAAAATGTAAAAAAAAAGACACTATTTTATAGAAAAAAAGTGTAAAAAGACATGATTTCTATAGAAAAAAATGTGCGAGGGGGGGGAGGTCTTCATCCAAAAAAAAGCGTAAAAAGACATGATTTCAAAAATTTTTTCCTAAAACACATACTTCAAAAAAAATTGATTTGACCTTAGTGCAAGAAAAAAATGACTTGACCTTAGTGCAAAAAAGATGACTTGACCTTATAGCGGTCACCTTTTGTGACCTTATAACCATACCCCCCTGTAGTATCCCCGAAAAATCATTTGCTCGAAAAAATTTTATTGAAAAACCGCGCTGCCCTTATAACCAAGTCAAATTTGTTCTCAAACAGACATGATTTTACTCAAAAAACGCCGGGCACGTTCACACCAGATTTTTGTTCAAAGTATTAACAAAAAAAAAATAGATTTTTTGCATCTAAATGCTCTTATAACGTTGTAATAATCCCTATACTTCCAGATAGCCCTCAGATTTGGCCAAAGTCAATTTAAGTAAATTTTTGAGTATACCGAATCTTCGACGTTTTGGACTAGGCGAGCGGCGCCGAGATCTCTCGCGAGATGTCTCGCGTTTTCGTTCCGATTTTCGGTCGGGCATAAGTGAAGTGGTCGAAGGAGGCAGGGGCATTCCAGGGGGTAATCCGGGTGGCATAACTGGGGGCATGCCAGGTGGCATAGGCGGCATACCGGTCATAACAGGGGGCATAACTGGCGGCATGATACCGGGATGCATTGGAGGTAAGCCCATCGGAGCTCCCATGGGTGGCATCATATTTGGCTATATATAGGGTGTCCAATATTGAAAATAAAAATTATATTATATTGGATTTGACCTTAGTCTCCAAAAAAAACTAACTTGACATTATAACGGTCACAACTTGAGACCTTATAACCAAGACCCCCTTAAACACTTTGTTTTTTGATTTGTATTTCAAATGGTTCTCCAAGTTACAATTCAGACACCCTAACGGAGGTACAGACATTTGACTCTGTGGTTCCATTTTTTGAACTAGGGCATCGTTTATCGAGTAAATTTCGTTAAAAAGTTTCTGATTTTCGTCGAAGATTTCGTCGACCACTGGACGAGTATATCCGGTCGTGTCCTGACCGGTTTCTGAAACGATCCAACGTCACTATTTGCTGCCGTTTAACATTTCGAACGCTCAAGTTCAAAAGTCAAATGTGGGGTCACAATCTCAACAAAATTGGCGGGGATTTATATTTGGGCAATTGCCGAAAAAAAGTCAATAATTGTTTTACAGGGGGCCAATAAACACAATTAAAAAAATGCAAGATTAGGCATGGTGGAGAATATTTTAAGGATGTGAAAATTCAAGGAGGTAAAATTTCAATTTTGAACCAACCTCAAAAAATGCTCGAATTTTTAATGTCACCAAACTTTTTTATAATTTGATTTATATAAGGCCAAAAATGTTATATGAGGTCCCCGTAAATCAAAAATTGAAAAATAACAAAATAATTAGGTCCTTTTTTAAGACGAACCGAAAAATTATTTTTTTGTTTCTTAACAAAGATTGCTGAAATACCCAAATAGGTAATGCCAAACGGTTTTTGGCATTGAACTAAAAAAGGTTGGAGGTAAAATGACATAATTTTGAACCTGAACCAAAACCGGAAGTACCGGTTAAGGTACAAAAAAGTTTGTCAATACCTGTTTTGGGTTTTCCTCAACCTTTCTTAAAAAAAACAATTGTTGGTTGGTCTAAAAAATGACCTTACAAAAGGAATTAACAAATTAGTAATGTGAAGACCATTTCGTAGACCTTAGAGCGGCCGAAATGGTTAACCTTAAAATAAGGTACATTTTGGACAGCGTTATATTTAGAACGGGCACAACATAGAACCGGCTACGTATGCCCGTAGGCAATACATGGACCATTGCTATACAGAAAGTTTTCTTATTCACTTTTTTGACCGGTGCGTCATGTGGGTGGTAAATGAAACAATCTAAACCTGAATTTGGAATGTTTAAGACTGGTATGGGCGGATCATCATTGATAACATGTATAACATTTGCTTGCGACATTTTTTGCGCCTTTTTCTGCGCCTTCGTCTGTGCCTTCTTTTGCGCTTTTTGAGCGTCTAGCGCTGCTTTAGTTTGCTGTGTGCGCGGAATTCCAGCAGGCTTCATTCCTAATACGTTACTACGGTATTCTTAAAGGGGTTTAGAAAAAAAGCCATTTACATGATATCACCAGCGGGCACATTTTTAATTGGTATAAGTGAAACGCATGAAAACATATGCAAGGGAAAAAACGAGAAAAACTGCAGGACATTTACAGGGGTCTAAGTTTAAGGTTATAACTTATAAGGTCAAGCCCGAGAAATGACTTGACCTTAATACACTCCAAAAAAATGACTTGACTTTATAACCATTTTTTAACTTTTTTCAAAAACAAATGATTTTGCCCAAAAAAAAAGTGAAAAAAGAAATGATTTCTATAAAAAAATATTACCCGTGTTTCACCCGTGTAGTTCTAAATTTACACCCAAAAAAAAGTGAAAAAGACACGATTTTTCTTGAAAAAAGGACTTGACTTTAAAGTGCAAAAAAGATGACTTGACCTTATAAGTTATAAGTTATAACGGTCATAACTTGTGACCTTACCAGACCCCCTGTATGTACCTATAAAAACATGTATGGTTTTTCGCAAACCTAAGGACACACATAGCTAATTTCATACAGGAGGGTCTGGTTATAAACTCAGACCCCAAAAAACAGACTTGACCTTATAACCATCTAAAATGAGTAAAATCCTTAGATTTGCGAAAACCCACTTTATTTCTTGAAAAATCCCTACATAAAACTTTCCTTTTTAATAAGCTTCAAAATATATCTGGATTTGGAATATTGTGCTTTGTACCAACCTTAAAATATTTTTTCGTGTTCCAGTTCCCTAATAGGGACGACTTTTGCGAAAGATTTTCTTACTCCCAATTGGGCCCTTACTCCCAATAGCCTATTTGTTGGCAATAGTAAGGACTGTATCATTCAAAACCCGACCTTTGACCAGCGCGGTCAGACGAGTTTTCGCCTGTTTTTCTAGAATCCATTGCGTTGGCGCTGGAGTGGTTTTTTCGTCGTCGTCGTACGATACCACGGACGAAAGGGCCATATCTAGATCCTCATCCCATCCCGCTTTGCGCATCAGTTCTTTTCGAATATCTAAACACTTAACGGAGCAGAGTAACGCCCCACCCATCCGAAATTGCTCCTCGAAATATGAATTTGCAGTGTCGACCCTTTCTAAGCAAAGACAGCATGATTGAAAAACCGGCCTGTTTTTGATATTTTTTGAAAGTCTTAGGTGTATTATTAAAAGTACTGTGAGTTTAATTAGCGGGCGGTTTTAATTAAAAAAACTACACATGCGGGTCTGATTATAAATATGTTTTCATAAAAAAAAACACACACACACACAAAAAGACATGATTTTAAAGACTTTTTTAAAAAGATCTTTTGAAAAAGTCTTTAAAATCGTGTATTTTTGTTTTTAGATAAATGTGCGATCCCCGAGACATAATTCTAGAAAAAATAAACAAAAAAAAAACAAAAAAAGAAGAAAAGAACTATGTGTCGGGCGAAAGCGGCGGAATTAGGCGTAGGTGTTTGAGAAGCGGGTTTATTTCTTCTGTAACAGGGGGGAGTGAACAAATGGTGCTATAATGCGCCGAAATAAACAAACAAACAAACATCCTTATAATCAGATTTTATACCAACCCCCTTGTAATAAATAGATAGATAAACAAATATTCACAAAAATATATTTGATCAATCATTTTTAGATGTTTGAAAATAAGTCAAAAAAAAAATCAAAATTACGGCAAGATAAATTTTGACTTTGTAACCACAATCTGTTTATTAATACGAAGCCTGTACTCTTTTAATTTGTAGAAAAAAACATTTCGTTTCGATTCTGACCAGTCGATCGAATATGTGTATGGATCAATGTCGAGCTCTTCTAGAATTTTTATTCTGGCTTCTCGACACTCGGTGGTGCAAAAAAACACGGGAAATTTGCCCTGGCGGCATGCCTTCTGAATATCGGCGGGGTCCAAAGTTAAACTTTGCTCTGGCAGGCAAATGGGGGTTGTATCAACAGTAAACTTCTTCAAACATATCGAGCATTTCTTTTTGGGCATTCTAAAAAATAGCTTGTCAAATAAAAAAAAAATAAAAACGTTAACATCCATATGTGTTAACTTCAATAATAGTACAGAGGCTAGTGGTTTGAAACTGCTACAGGGAGTATGTTTATAATGCTCAATAACCATCTGACAAAAATCTACAAAAAAACTTGGCCTTATAAGTTATAACTGTCCAAATGGCTGACCTTATAAGCCCCCCTGGACTCAAGACCTTAAAGTAAAAAAAGCCTTGCCATTAGTTTAAAAAAACTGACTTGACCTTAAACACCCTGAAAATATCAGACTTTATAATCAACCTGTAGTGTATTTTTTTCTTATCATTTCATGTTATGATTTTTGTTTATAAAATATTTTTAGTGTATTAACTGGTTAAATAAAACGCCATTATGTACGTATGTACGCTTATTGACCCACTTTGTTCGCGTTCCCACAGTTTCCACTTTTCAAGGTCACCATCATGATCGCGCCAAAAATAATAACCGAAAAAAAACTCTTCTTATTTCCCATCCTCACTCAAATCAAAAACACAAAAGACGGGCTGAATGAATAAATAACGAACTGTCAATTCCAAAAAATAAACCCAGGAATAAATGATGAATCACCTTTTCTAAGGTCAACAAATATTTTTTTCTAAGACACTGTAAGTATAAAACTGTGTTTTAGACAAAATAAATGTTTGATTTGAAAATACGTCTATTTAAAAATACAGGGGGTGTTGGTTTGCCAGCCATAAATAAAAAAAAGTTCCATAGATAACCTTGTTTTTTTAATCACTGATATGATTTATAGTACACCAGGTGCGCCGTTCTGTTTCAAAACCAAATTGAAAAAAAAATGAAATATAATAGAAAATTGAAAGATAACGGGCAGTGCTTTACTCATCAAGATATATCTGTACTTCGGGAAACAAGATCTCAGAAAAATGAAAGATAACAGCGGGAAGGGGAAAAATTGAAACTTAACGGCGCGCCTGATGTATACATTTTACATGAATTTGAAAGTTTAATAGAACAGTTTAATAGAAACCTAATAGACAGAAATATATGCATTACAAATTGAAACAGATTTTCGTTTTTGGACATGACCTCAAAAGACATTGTCAAAAAGTTTTTGTTTTGGCCTTGATGTGCATCTGCTCTAGCAGATCTTATTTTTAAAAGCAAAAAACAAGATGTTCCACGTTTCCGGAACAAATATACGACTGGGTTTAAAAAATACGGTGTAGATGAAAATTGAATGCCCAAAAGGTGCATTTCCGATCACCCGGTGCGCATCAGTTAATACCTAGGCTCGGCTATATATTAATTCAGGACAGTTTTGGTGATTCCGAAGAATAAAATAAATAAGTAATTAAATGGCAATTTTGCATCTGTCCAGTGAAAAACAAAGAACTAATAACCGCATAAATATTGTAATTCCGTCTCCCACTTGTTTGTCAACGGTTGCTCCGCTCAACAATGAAAAGCGGTTTTCCATCTTACGCTGGGCGAAAATCTTTCTTTTTTTTCTCAAAAATTAATTTTTCAGAAGCTCTTGTTGGCATAGCGACCCCGTCGCCAAGAGAGCTCTAGTCAACGAGGCGAAAAAAAAAGAATATAAAAATCTTGCAATTGGAAATACTAAAAAAAAAGAAGAACAAAAAAAAACTTATTTTTGTTTTATCCGCTTAGTACAGTTTTTGCCGATTTTTATTTTCTAGAATTAGCGGGGTTGAGGTGAAATAAAAAAAATCATTTGAGTCAGAGCTGTGTTGAGAGGTGTCCACTGATCACGGTTTTTGTTGGAGGATGTTCAAAAATACATTTCAGGTAAAATATTTTTTTTTTTTTTTTGAGTTGTGAAGTTAAGGTTGCATTGTAATAGCAACAAACTGTTAACTTGGCCATGAACGATGACTCATTAGCTAAACAATTTTAACGCTTGATTGTGGCCGTGAGGGCTATTTTTAATTATTGGTATTTTATTCTTGTGAATATTGAGCTGGTTTCTTGGCCTACGGTCCGTACGCCCATTAGGTCAACCTTCTCACAATAAAATGGGTTTAACGAAGAATGCCTCCAAAACGACTATTTTTGTCAAGTCATGCTAAAAAAGCGTATTTTTCAACTACTGATAGGGTTTTGATGTTACTGTGAATAGACGTCACCAAATAATGGCCTCTAATTTGTCTTTATAATCCCCCTTTTCCATATTTTGAGGAAAGCTGAAAACCGCTTTGATCATAACGTACCCCTTTCCCTACTACACCGTTTACAGTGTAATCGTTGCACGTTATACGGTGTGGAAACTCTCAAAAGTTGCCGATTTTGTATCTAGAAAATTATACACATCGGGGGAAGAATTCCATCTAGATACAAAATGGCAACTTTTGAAAATTTCCGCGCCATAAAATGTCGAAAATGAATAAAATTGTAACTTTCTAGAAAAAAAAAATAAAAAAGAAAAATACGTTATTATGAATACATTTGAATTCTGGAAAAAACGTGCACGGCGCCACTAAATTCTACATTCTAGAGCGGTTTTCTGTCGATCTTGTACAGCATTGGATCAAAACCCCTGCAAATTTGGGACAAAAAAGTGCGCAATGGACACATAAAACGCATCACCGATAATGACATTCAATCGTTAGTGTTGGAAATTGAAGGAACAAACGTGTCAACCACATATATCACATGTCCCGCTGATCCGAAAAAAACGCTTGGAATCAAATTGCCGTTTTTGGTCATGATAATCAAAAATCTCAAAAAATACTTCACTTTTGAAGTGCAGGTGAGTTTATAGAGATAGAAAAGATCGTATCAGTTCTACTAAGCGTTTAACATGAAATCCATGCGTGTTTCCTTACGCATTTTCTATTTGAGAAGATTGCAGTTTTTTGCATGTGCAAAAAATTGATTTTTAAAAACCCAGATGTATAATGCAGTTCGATCCCGAGAGCACGAATTCGAAATGAAAAACATGAAAGAAGGCGCATATTCATCCGCTGGAGGCCGAAAGGTGTTTCAAAAAATGCCACTTTAGCGCCAAATCCTGTCTCATTTTTTGTTTCAAAAAATCTATTTTTTTTTGTCCGGAAAATTTCCCTCTCTAGAAAAGAAAAAAACGACGGGAATTGAAAAATCTTAATATTTATATAAAAAATTTTTAAGTTATGACCAGTATGAAGTAATTGTTAAAACTTTTACTCATTTGTTAATTTACACTTTTTTTCTCAAGAAAAGTGATTTTATTTTTCTAAAACAAAAATTTCAGGTACTTGATGATAAAAATGTACGGCGACGATTCCGAGCTTCGAATTATCAAAGTACAACTCGAGTGAAGCCGTTTATTTGCACAATGCCGATGAGACTTGATGATGGATGGAATCAAATTCAGTTCAACTTGTCTGACTTCACCCGCCGTGCCTATGGCACAAACTACATCGAGACACTCCGTGTCCAGGTCAGTCCATATAAAATAAAAACCATTGGCTTTAAGGACACAGTTTGACTCGGTCAGACATACAAATTCGAAAATGTAATTGACGACAGATTGCTCTTTTACTACTGCTCCCAATACTTTTAATTAATACCGGTTAAATTAGTACCCCCGGTATGAAACTAAAGTAAACTAATAAATATTAAACTCGCCTCATATATTGGGCGTCGTTTGCATAACAAAATCAAGTTCATACCATGTCTGTTCCTGGAAGAGTTAAAAAGTATTGGGAGCAGTACCGAAAAAACCCTAATATAATTTCTAGAAATTAGAACATTTTCGGATTGGTAAAATGTTTGACTGTGTCCTTAGAGCCATTGGTATATAAGCTAAATCAAACTGGTCTCAATTTTCAGTTACCGGTCAAATAATACCCGTTGGAACTCAATGAACCGGTAGAATCAAGTTATAATTTGACATAACGTGTGTATAAACTAGTTTGTGAGGTCCAACATAACGCCATTAGAGGGCGCCAAGTGAGCAGAGCTTGTACAGCTTCATATTAACATACTCGCTAATATACTTGGCGCCCTCTAATGGAGTAAATCACGCTATTTTTGACCTGAAAAATTAGTTACAGTACTCAGTCTTATCTATGGTAAGACTCGCGGGAGCTCGGTGACAATTGACGAACCACACCAGTACCACGCACGTTTTCGTGCCATTTTGTCTGCGTAATTTTTGTTCGAACTCAAACTTAAGTCAAAAGCGCATAATTTTACGATAATAAAAACTTCAAAGTCGAGTTTTATATGATTTGTTTGATAAAAAAAAAACTATAACGTTGGAAGCTTTTAAAACTGAAGCATATTTCAGATTCACGCCAACTGTCGAATCCGTCGCGTCTACTTTTCGGATCGTCTCTACAGCGAAGATGAGCTACCTGCAGAATTTAAACTTTATCTCCCCGTTCAAAATAAAGCACCAAAAGCTTGAAAGCAGCACGAAAAAACTTAGATATCAAGAACAATTTATAATCATGTGATAAAGTTTTGTGCGCATTCAAAAACCAACATCAAAAAAAAACCGCTTGTAATTAACGAAAATGGACATAAAAAATATTTGGACACTTCAACACTTTTATTTATTAAAAAAATATCTGTCTTATATCTAAAATATAATAATAAAAAAATAAATAAGTAAAATGGTTTTCACTATATCGAAAATAGACGGGTTTTTAAGGTCTTCATCCAAAAAAAAAGCGTAAAAAGACATGATTTTTTTTTCGAAAAAACATGCTTCACAAAACATTGACGTGAGCTTAGTGCAAAAAAGATGACTTGACCCTATAACGGTCACATCTTGTGACTTTATAACAAGGCCCCCCAGTAATAATCACCAACAAAAAATAACAGTTGTGAAGGGTACAATAGATTTCTAATTACAATTTAACTTTATTATATGATATAATAATTTATATCTCATCCAGTAAGTTGGTTTATTCGAAGAATGGCAGTCTAGTGATAACATCACAAATGTTTAGATGAAGAACTAATGTGGCTAATCTTATTATGTGACTAAAGGTAAAGCAGGTTTAGTCTAGGTACAGAGAGAGTGGTATTTATATTTATAAACGAGTTTTTATATAAAAATTTATAAAGGCAGCTTTTCATTTAGGTCGTTCCCTACTTGTGCACGAAATTACGGGCGTAATAATAACAAGCTACCAAATCAAAAATAAGAATCAGGAAAAAAAGTCGAAAGTCGTCAAAGTACGTCGTTTTTTAATCGGGCCCGAAATTTTCTAGAATTTGTCGTGAATTTGAAGGAAGATAAAGCCTTTATCATAAAGGTATGGCCCATACCGTATGGGTTTTTGGGGGATGTATGAAAATTTCTGGAGAAATTTCCGGACGCGAAACTTTTCCACAAGAAAATAATTTCTAGCCAAAGACAAAAAATGACGCTTAAAGTGTTTTGAAAATCGGACTTTTCACTTGTGGAAGCCATCCCGATATATAAATTAAATTTTCCAACTGAAACTTTTGATTTAAAAAACTCACTTGACCTAATAGCGACTCCCTCTGCAGACTATTTGAACATCCAAATTGGATGTGAAAATCAGACAGAATCCGAATTTATTTCTTTTTTCATTTCCTCTTCGATCAGATGTAATCGCGATAAAGCCACATCTTTATCGACTTTGTTTAAATCTACTCTATCCTCAACACAACAAATGGATGTCTTCAATTTTTCTATTTTTTGACCTGCAATCGCCGAAGCGGTCCTTTCAAGAAAAGCCATATTCCGCGTAAAGTTCGGATCAAGTTGGCGCGTTTTAAACTGAAAAGGCACAATGCGGTCAGTTTCCGCCCCTTCAAGGAACTTTTGATCATGTTTGATCTTTCGTAGTGCCGCCACAAATTGCCCTGCATTCGGAACATAATTCGTAGTAGTTCGGTCTTCCTGAATACATAAATTTTATACACCAGGTGCGCCGTTATGTTTCAATTCGCTATCTTTCAGTTTTCCCGTTGGTCCCGTTATCTTTCACTTTTTTGCGATTTCTTTTTTTCCGAAACAATTCTTTATGTGTAAAGCACTGCGCCGTTATCTTTTCACTTTTTTTTTCAAATTTGGTCTTCAAAGATAACGGCGCACCACGTGAAAATTACCCCTGGCGTTTACTTGAAGATTATTACAAGGGTTGATTATAAGGTTTTAAGGAAAATGACCATAAGAGCTAAGTGAACCAAAAAAGGTTCAAAAAGAGTGGAAAAAACATGATTTTCATATAAAATTATTACTCGTGTTTTTACCCGTTCTAAACGAATATGTCTCGTTCTAAATTTAAACCCAAAAAAAGTTAAAAAGACATAATTTCTATAAAAAATGACTTGACCTTATAACCAGACCCCCTGCACATGTATTTATGAGCCATTTTCGGGTGACGAGTTAACATTTAATTATCAAACATTTTATTATTTTCCAAAAATTAACCTTTTGATAGTTTTGATAGAATTCATCGAGCCACTCGTTTGATCTTATGTTGCACTTAATATGGTCGTAATTATTTCTATTTTCCTCGACATTTTCCACGTCTGTCATTTCGCTGATCGGACTCGGATTTCGTTGTGCTAGGAGATCTGCAAAAGCCAAATCTGACTCATTTAACTCCTGTGAGTCAGCGACCGGCTCCGGAGTCTTAATTTCTTGCGGCGAATTTAAGGGTTGAGTGTCGGCTAACCCCGGAGTAAATTGATGTGGATCGTCAAAATCAATAGTTCCGTCTGTTAGTGGGGAAAGTGGTGAAACTATTCCATCGAGTCTTTTTTCTGTTTGACTTTCTGTTTGAGGGTTAAACTCTCGTATTTCTTGCGTGGTCATTCTGGTATTAGTAAGATCCAAACCTTCGGGTGGCGTATCATAATCATCCGAAGAAGAATTTGACCCTATAACAATCAACACTCATTAAGGGGATTTACCTGAGTTTATAAGGTAGCAATAAAAGAGGTTTTCATCCAAAACATATTAAAAAAGACATGATTTTAAAGAATTTTTCCCTAAAAGCATGCTTCTAAAAAAACTTACTTGGCCTTAGTGAAAAAAAAAACTGACTTGACCTTAGTGCAAAAAATAACGACTTGATCTTATAACGGTCCAAATGGCTGACCTTATAACCAACCCCTCCTGCAAGCATAAAAACATAATTTAATATAAATTATATTTGTGTTTATCAAAGAATAATTTATCATATGTGAGCATACCTGGAACGTCACCAAAGGTCTTTCGTTTCTTAGTTGTCGGTTTCATGTAAAATTTCACTTTTCTGAAAAAAAAACAAATTAAGTTTTCTTCAATGGACAGGGTTATGTACATTCTGCATCAAATACGAACACTCATATTTTTCTATAGAGTGAAAAAAAAAATTAACAAAAACCGTAAAACAAACACCTACAAATTCGTATACTAAAAGGTCATGAACAGAGGTCGGCACTCGGATTCCAACCCGAATTTTACCCGCGGGTTGGAAACGGGTTGGACAACGATTTTCAGGCTTAAACCATACAAATGACATATCTGACACCCTTTAGGGGGTAATATTACAAGTTGATTGATATAGAATATCATATGCTGCTTTATCGAACAAATTACGAACGATTATTACATCCAAAATGTTTATATTTTTCAAAAGAAATTTTCCGCCTAGACCGGCTGAAAAGTGGCCGTTGAAATTGAAAGTTTGAATAGAATATAAACGCGCAAATTTTCTCTAGCTCAAGAATCAAAATTTATAAATTAGCGCTAAAATATGAAAGAAATCTGGCATCAGGAAGCAACATCAATGAGCATCCATTAAAAACGTTTTTTTTTCTCTTTTGTGCAAGGGCAGTTTTTGGTTTAGTGGTGACGGCAAATGGTTCATTGTTTATTTTTGGGCTTGAACTCATCTATCACATTTCGCAGAATAATCTGAGGCTTTTGATTTGGATCGTTTGCTTCATGGCCTCGATGCCAATCATAACCAATGCTAAAATAGTGTTGTTAAGGTTCCAAAGAAAAGGTCTTCTTATGATTCTAAAGATCTTAAAAAGACATGATTCTAAAGATTTTTTCCAAAAAGCATCCTTCTCAACAAAATCTGACTTGACCTTAGAGCCAAAAAACTGAGTTGACCTTAGTGCAAAAAATAACTTGGCACTAGTGCAACAAATTGACTTGACCTTATAACGGTCCAAATTGTTGTCATTAAAACCAACCCCCTGTAATTTTTTCGTGATAAAAACTGACTTTACCATATGGTTGATATGTTGATAATATATTATCAACAGCTTTTGACTAAAAATTCAAAAGACATGAATTGTATTGAAAAAGCTGACTTGACCTTAAAATTAAACAAAGCTAACTTTTTGGTCGTACCTGTAAGCAAATATTTTCCCTTCTTGGTCCAGCGTACAACAGGATATCGACTTTTTAGCCTCATTTGAGGTATTTGTGTGGGTTGACGTTGTCAATTTCGTTCTGTTGTCCTAAAATACAAAAATAAATCAAAATAAAAAAAATAAAAACCAAGCAAATACTAACCTTATCCCAAAATGTGTATTTTCCGTCGGATCCAACAGTAGCTAATAGACCCGTATGTTTTGGATGAAACGCAATGCCGTTTACCGGGTAAATATCTTGCGGATCTCGATTCGAATTTTGACTTGGAGCCCTAAAAATATAATTAATAGTTTTGGTGTCTGCCTGAAAAGGCGACCACTTTT
>SCLG01000462.1:98355-121058 GCA_004367875.1 Oikopleura albicans | reverse complement strand
AGTCATTTTTTTGGAGTGCATTAAGGTCAAGTCATTTTTTCGTGCTTGACCTTATAACCAGACCCCCTGTAGACCTTGACCTTATAAGTTATAACCAACCCCCCCTGTACATTAAAATAAAGAAACCACCAAAAAAACTTCCGACGGCATTCAGATTTCTTTCATTTATGACATTCTGACCTAAAAGACTTACAATTTTCTGAAGCCACAAACTGTAACGCTTTTGAAGCAGGGACTGTATGTATCTGTAAATGAGATTTTATTATGAATTTCGTAACATACGTTTTCTAGTGTCCCAACTCGTAATGTTCTCGTCCTGGGTCTTCGAATATCTGGTGGAGCTCAATGAAGGCCAGTCGTCAAAAGTGGTGTTTGAAATCATCAGTTGGTTTGTCAAAGTGGTTTTCTGTTATCTTCGCGACATTGTGCTGCTCAATCCGGCGGGGGTTAAACTTCGCCAAATGCTTTTCGGACAGTATCGACCGCCCATTCTCCTCCAACTTTCATTCATTTGTGGTGTTATGGTTGGCAGCTACTATTACTTCAAGTGATTTCTTTTTTCGTGCAATCTTTGGTACCGAACTAAATGGTATAAAATGCAATGTTTGCCCTGTTTACCCACGTCTTCTCAGGGACCTTAAACATGCAATACAGTCCTCGTCCCCGTTACGGGCAAGATTTTTTTTTATTTTTCGAATGTCCCCGAAACGGGCGTTCGAATCAGAGAAATTATGGACATTTCCGAACATGTAAAGTGACTCCCAAGGAGTTTGGTTGAAAACTAATCAAATATATTGCGACTTATGCCAGTCATGTAGGTGCCTTATTATTAAATGATTCCTTATGCTTTTTTTTCTGTTTATTTTGCTGTGCCTTATCGGTCGCACTTTTCAGCTTACAGTTCCATTTCGTATTATTATCAACTTAAACATGATCGCTCCGGTTTCTTTAGAATAAGGTGGTCACCACCCGGTGGTTCACTCCATATCGTAACACTTGAACATACTCAAAAAATATACGATTTTAGGGTATCTTAGATACCGTATCTATGAATTATGGTGTAAGGTGTTAACATATGAAGTGCACATTTTTACCCCGGAAATCAGTCGATTTTCCAGCTATATAAAATCTGAAAATGGCGAAACATGAAAAGCTGTTTGGTTTAACCATTTTATGTATTAGCTAAAATCAGGTTGTCCTGTGTTTGTATGCTTTACAAGTTTTTTTTTCTCGGTCAGAAAAAAAGACTGTTCGGGTAAACTAGAAAACAGAACCGCATCTTATTGATCTGATCTTTCTGGCACTGACTAAATTTGTAATGTGCAATGTGAACGAAGTATAATGTAAATAAAGTAGATGTGACATAACGCTACACAATCTCTAACAAAAAAATCGTCGCGTTGTGAGCACATCTACTGTATTTACTTTAGTTTAATTGGTCAAACGCTTGATCAAATATAATTTGTTAACATATAAATATATTGTTTCTTTTTGAAGGTACGAGGTGGATAAAGTAAAAGTGTTGTACAATTTGAACCATTTTTTTTTATGTTTTAAGCTATAAATTACAGGGGGATTGATTATAAGGTCAGCCATTTGGACCCATATAAGGTCAAGTCTGTTTTTTAGTGATCGAATTATTTCTCAGATATTTTTAAGGTCAAGTCAGTTTTTTATACCTTGATCATATAACCAACCCACCCTGTATTCAAATTGTACGTTGGTGTATAGTACACTGTAATACAGTGACTGTATACTATATCCAATTTTACCGGTACCTTGTGTCTTATTGACCTCTCGCTTGAGAAAAATAGTAGTTTTTAGCAGGAGAAAACCTACCACTAACTATAGTAAACATAACTTTAACAAAATTAGATGTGTTATCTTAGAACCAAAGAAACTTTGGGGTAGTTATAAGGTCTGTCGTTTGGAATGCTATAAGGTCTTATGGTATTTTTCCAGAAAAGGTTGAAAAATATTATTAATATTATTAACAGTCGGGGGTCTCTCGATGTGCACGCCCTTTATGTGAATATCTTTATGTATACGTTTTTCAGACAGGCCTTTTCTGAAAAACCTCCCAAATTATATTTGAAAGGGTTTTTCCGGAAAAAAAGTCTTTCTTAAAAATATCCATATTACAATATATTTATATTCTCATGAAATAGGTGTATAGCATGGCATTTTTAGTAAGATTTCATAACAACCCGCAGTGCGGGTCCCGCACCCCTTGCCGATTTTTGGGATCGCCTTTAATAGATATGCTTATCGACATGTCTCAATCTAATGCTAATAATAAAATAAAACTTAATAAAACTTAAAAAAACATATTTACTTCAAGTTCCCCTGTAACAAACTACTTTTTTCATCAAACAATCTCCTTTTACACGAAAATTCTCACGTAAAATTTGAAAATGTGTTGAAACATTCTAAATTTACTAATTATTTATTTTTATGAATAAAAAACATGTTTTAAACCAAACGTCGTAATATTCTTTTGCTAGCAGGAAATGGTTTAATTTTTATCGATTAATATTTTTTCATTCATGCTCTTTGATTACTGTTTTTCCATAAAATCACTTTTTTATGTTATTTTTTTTTTCACATATAAGGCCCAAAAACCTTCAGGTCTTCTTCAGATTTATTTAGGTGCTTATATTTTGGACACTTTGGGTCATTTTGTCGGTTAATTTGACAAAATTTGAATTTTTCAACCAGACCATCAGATCCGCCGAGTTTGATTAAATATAAATCTTTATTTTTTAAATCGGTTGGTTGAATGTTCAAGTTTATAGTACTTTTTCCAAGATCTTATCACTACGTTTAAAGAAGCAGTAGGGAAAAAGTTTCCCCAAAAATCGACTATTATTGATAGTCTATCAAAGATGTCAATTTTTGTAAAAAAAAAATCCACGAAATAAAGCTTCACTGAATATAAAATAAACACTCAGCTCGTTATGTTGCTTTTAGCGTTAGTTTTCGCGCCAAAAATTGTGTAGTGGCCGTTTTTAAATAAATTAAAAACAAGCAGCAAAGAAGAAAAATCTGTAAAGGTTAACTCCGCGCCGTATTCGTAGTATATATGTCAAACATCATTTTATACATTTCCAGAGTAAACAAACTACTGTTTTTCAACCGAAATGTATATTTTGTGTTTAACTCTGTTTACTTGTGAGAATATTCCGTTTTTAACGCATAAAATGCGCGTTTAAATGTGGTTTAAATGCGGTGTAGCAACGAATTATAGAAAACAATATGTTTTATTGTAAAAATCGTGATCTATAAATACAGTCCTTAACCATTTATCGGACGCTCATTTATCGGACACTTTTTTGGCTAAAATGGGGTCATTCTAATAAAAAAATGACCTCTTTTGTGACGATGCTCATTTATCGGACGCTATTTTCGAGAACCGAAAACGTCCGATAAATGGTTAAGGACTGTAGCTATTTTTGACAGGAAAAGAAATAAATAAAATTATTTTCGGGAAAATATATATATTTAAAAATGCATATTTATTTTTTTTTCGAAAATAAAATCGATTTAATATTGCCATCATTCAAGTACTGGAATTTGATCTCATTTTGAAACCCGAAATGTAATTTGATCGCGTTTCATTCGACGCTGGAATTGCAATAAAAAAAAAGTCACCACTGAACTAGAATAGCGTCTGTATATTAATCAATTGTTTTAACGCCTCGATCAAATCGTCGAATTGTTTCTTTTTTTTTCTATTTTTATTTTGACATACGAAGAGTCACTCACAAAATAGTGACCTCATGTCTAGAGCGCATTTATTATTTTTTTATTTTTCATTTTACTTTGAAATTAGAGAAATTGTTTGATACGCCTGTGAAAAGTTATTATTATTATTATTATATTTTTTGATTATTTTTTTTGTTTAGACAATGGCTGTGAAAATACACGTATTGTATTGTGGCGGGTGAGGATACCGTCCAAAATTTGATACCCTCAAGGTAAGCATTCTACCGTGTGTCGGTTTCGAGACTGACACAATTTTATAATTTTAACTCGATTTTCGCAAAATTGTGCCAGTCTGGAAACCGACACACGGTAAATAAATATTTTGTTCAAACATTGACAAAATAAACACCTTTTCTGGTTTGGTGCCCAGAGGTCAGTACGAACGTTCAACTGAGCTTTTTTTTTAACCCAAACCGTGGTGGTTAACCAGTGGTATTTTGTTGTAATCTAGTACTCGAATTTGGGTAAAATTTCAGGCGAGCTAGTCAGGTTAGAATCAGGGTAAATTTCTCATTTTCATCATTATTTTCCGACTTTTATTTGAGTTTTATGTCTAGTTGGGTTTTTTCTAGACTTCAACACTTTTTCGAGCAAAAACTATCGAGTTCTTTTTTGTGCAATTTTTACTTCGTACGCAGCAGGTATGGTACAGATTTCTTTTACACAGGGTGCGCCGTTATGTTTCACAAAAACATTCGAAAGATAGTGAAACATAATGGCCCGATCGGGAAAAAGTGAAACATAACGGCGTAGGGCTTACCATATAAAGATATGTATTTGGGGAAAATATTTTCTCAAAAAAGTGAAACATAACGGCGCACCCTGTTTATTCAAGCTTATTTTCAAATTTGTATAAATCGAAATTTTCCTTTTATCAAAATTTACCAGGTTATTGCAAAGTTTACCCGAGAAACTACCGGTTATTAATCCCGGTCAAGAGCTCTACACAAATGTTTTTTTTATAAAGTAAGTTAAAGTCATTTTTTAGACCTTGACCTTATAACCAAGTGTAGCTTTATGCTTACTCCGTCAAAGTTTATGTGATATTTTTAGGATCAAATTTTGGACGAATTCGAAGCCAGCCAAGTTGACATTGTTGGCGAAGCAACTCCCAACTCTAGCGGAGCACTTGAAGTATGCAAATTATATATGTACCGTGTGTTCGAATATTTATATAATTTTTAGTACTATTTCGGCATCGTCACAACAGTATAAGCTCTAACGCACAGTATTTTCTTCGGTTTAACAATCACGCTTTCCGGCCCCTTTTGGCCGTACGAAGAGTCGGGCCTAGTGTATGTGACACATAAAAATCTTGTTATGTATGAATAACAAAAAAAAACATAATGACTAAAAGAAAAAAAAATGAACACTAATAGGAGATCCAAACTAGAATTTAGGCAGTTATTGCGATTTTATACCTAACCGGTACAATTTGGAGACATATATATGGTACCATCAGCTCTACAGGAGCCGGTTACCCATAAAATATCNCTTTTTGGCCGTACGAAGAGTCGGGCCTAGTGTATGTGACACATAAAAATCTTTCATAAAACATATGTATTAATAACAAAAAAAAAACATAATGACTAAAAGAAAAAAAATGAACACTAATAGGAGATCCAAACTAGAATTTAGGCAGTTATTGCGATTTTATACCTAACCGGTACAATTTGGAGACATATACCGTATGGGGACTCTCTGGCTCTGAGCCTTTGAGCAATTTTACTACGATTTGTAACGCTAAATTGATCAAAGGCTCAGAGCCAGAGAGTCCCCATACGGTATATGGTACCATCAACTCCTCAGGAGCCGGTTACCCATAAAATATCTTAATCTGTAAATTAAAGCAACTTCCTAAGTGGGATTTACCTAGTTTTGAAGTTGCTTTAATTTGCAGATTAAGATATTTTTATGGGTAACCGGCTCCTGAGGAGTTGGTGGTACCATATATATGTCTCCAAATTGTACCGGTTAGGTATAAAATCGCAATAACTGCCTAAATTCTAGTTTTTTGGCTCTCCTATTCCGGGTACCTTATATCCCCGGCGGCCACCCTACAAATGTGGCTACCGTAGTGGTTATAAGAAAAACATGTTTTACATGTTGAAATATTAACGCTTCATTTTTAGGTCACCGTTAACGGTCAACTCATCCATTCGAAGCTGACCCAGAATGATGGCTTCGTTGATAACGATAAAAAACTTGAAAAAATTTTCAATGCCATTCAGGCCGGATTATAAAAAAAACACTTTGGGTGATTTGTTGACAATTGTAAACTATTGTGTGAACAGGCCAATCCAATAACGAAAAAAAAATGTTGAAATTTGATCGAATGACGCCGCAGGATAAAACGAGAGATCGAATCCTTTCTGGCCGAAGAGGAAGCTCGAATATTATTATTTTTTTTATTTTCGAGCTGAATTCAAAATTTTAGCTTTTTTTTTCGTTATTGGGCGCCTCTTTACACGTACGAAATTACATAGTGCAACGAAAAAAAATGTGTTAAGGGCGATTAGTGCTTATAAGGACTGCATTTAGTGTTCATAAGGTCATGTGACTTTATATTATGTCTGAATATATTTTTTTTGATAAAATCTAGAATAATTATAAACGGCAAAGAAGCCAGAAATAAAGTTGAAAACGTATATTTTCACACAACACTGATGATTGAAAACATTTTTTTTTAATTAAGAACATTTTTCCAAATTATAATTCATAAGCACCGCCCAATACAGTCTTTACTTCCAAAATGGACGTTTTTGATTCTAGAAAATGGCGTCCGTATTGTCATAAAGTGGCTATTTTTCGACAGTTTTGGGACTTTTTTTTTACAAAAAGCGTCCGTATTGTACGAAACTCTGCCGTATCCGGACTGTATATCAAAATCGATCATTATAAATTTTGAGTTTAAAATTTAGGGTCAAATGTTTCTTTCAAAACTGATCTTTTTAACGTTTTTTTTCGGTTCAAGTTTCGTTAAATTAATTTAGTTTAATATGGTAGTTCTTAACCAGCAAATTACGAATTTATACATTTACTTTTTGTTCAGTTCGAAATAAATATTTATTTTGCATCACTTTTTTTGTTCACATAAAAAATGAAAACAAATGTGATTTATAAATGTGTTTATTTTTCTAGATTTGCGTCAAGTGTATAAATAGTCAATCAATCGGTTTGCGTAGACCTTGCTAGTCTAGACATGCGAAATAGCACTCAATTTAACGTTGGCGATGAAGTTATCGTTAATTCAAATGGCTATTGGTACCCAGCCACAATTCAGGTCTGTTAAATTACTAATCGTTTTCAAGGGGAAATGCGTACCGTCACGTTCTCACACCTACAACTGTAGTTTGGGATGAAATAATATATTAAAATTTTTTGATAAACCAGGACCAGGCAATGTTTGCAAATTTGCGAGCTCTACAGGGGGTCTGGTTATCAGATCAAGTCATCTTTTTTGCACTAAGGTCAAGTAAATTTTTGTAAAGCATATTTTTTGGAAAAAAAATTGAAATTTTCTGCTCGTGCTGTCATTGGCCCCTATTTCGCTTACGCCCTGCAGTGTTATCCAATAGGTTTTCTTATCAAACCTGCCGGATGACTGCGCAAGGGGTTATTGGATTTTATAAGGTCGGCCATTTTGACCGCTATAAGGTACAGCAATTTTTTTTTTGGAACTAATATGACATTAGTAATGTCAGTCGGTTTTTGGACCTTGAACTTATAACTAACAGCGTTTTTGAATATGTAGAAAAAATATTTGTGTTTTACTTTTTTTGTCATTAAGATCAAAAAACACGTCGCGCTACCAGAAGATACCTACTGGGTGCACTACAAAGGTCGTTTTTCTTTTAGGGGGATACAAAATTCAAAAAATTATTACGGAAATATGAGAGGAGTTATAGATGAAATGTTTTTTGCAACCT
Source organism: Oikopleura albicans (assembly GCA_004367875.1). Classification (NCBI taxonomy): domain Eukaryota; kingdom Metazoa; phylum Chordata; class Appendicularia; order Copelata; family Oikopleuridae; genus Oikopleura; species Oikopleura albicans. The sequence goes on along the minus strand of SCLG01000462.1, from coordinate 113,364 downwards.
AAAGCAAAAACTTGGGGCTTTTAGTGGGGCAAAACGAAAAGTCCCAGTCAAAACCGGAAATACCGGAAATTACCGGTCAAAGTACAAAAATGCCGGTTTCTCGAGAACCCCTCGGTAAATTTTTTTCTAATTCAGGGCTTATGACCCATTTTTGACAAGGAATTTTTTAAGCACATTTGAAAAATGATCCTATGTGTCATATGACCCCCAGGGGGGTCAAATTACAAGTTGGTCCTATGGGAATGTTTGACACACCAATGGATAGCATTTTTCTCACTGATTCCAACCGTGGTGTTTTTAAATACTAAAAATGTAATTTGACNCAAAGGCTTCAACAAAAAATTCGATGAATGTGTAGATTCAGTCGATATCCGCTCAAAATCTGACCCGCCACCCGAAATCAACCACAATGAAAAGGCGACCAAGAAAAGCAAAAAAGAGCGAAAATTAAGTGCGCCAACTCCCGCAGTCCAAACGCCGAGAAAGACGCGTTTACCCAAAATACCAAAATTAGAATCAAAAATCAGCAAAAAAAAGAGTCCGAAAAGTACCAAAATCGCGTTGCCAAATCGACGCAATTTAAAGGACCCAATACCGAAATTATCGTGGACGAAGCAAAAACGGGACATGTTAGCAACGCTCAAAAAACACGGATTTACTTCGAATCAAATTGACGTCAAAATTCGGCAATGGATGGAGGACTGTCAAAGATCAATTGACCGGGTTACAAATACACATATCGATAAACTGGATTACCAGAAATCATTGGCGAACCAAGATGTTATAAGGTCAGTGCGGAAATTATTGTATTTATTGTTATTTTATTAATGTAAAATGACCCCCACCACCAAACAGGGTCATATTTCACTTTGAATGTGTTATTCGTGATTAAATAATTTTAGAAATAGTGAATCGTTGGGGTCCTTTCTTTTCATATTTTATGATGAATTTTGAAAATCCTTGTAATTTGAACCCTAGGTGTCATTTATATGAGTAATATGACACTTTAGAAAAAGTCACTAGCTTGTAATTAGAACTCTAATTCTGACTTTACAATTATTAAGAAATATTTTTAGTGGAGTCAAAACCGAGCCGACGAATAACTACATTGATGACGATGACGACTGTATACATTATACAGAATTTGTTGATAACTAATTATTCGTCTGTCTGTCATCGCTTTATCATTGCCAGTATTTTTTATATTCACCTAATTCCCTGGCTTCACGTTCTTACAAAGAACTAAGGTCGTTTTTACTCGTGAACATTTAAATTGGGTTTGGTTTTAAATTTCTAGAACGTAAGATTATACTTTTTGTCGGAAATTTTTTATCGTATTGTTTGCCCGCTGTAAATTTTTGACGGATGATTGCATTTTTTCTGTTTACCATTGATAAATTATCGGCGACCATTTGCTTTCCTATTAACCATGTTCTAGAAGAAATTTATGCGGTCAATGGGTAGAAAGCAGTTTTTCTCGATCTAGAAAAAAAACCATGCCTCACTTTGTCATCATGCAATGAACTTGTCCCCTAAAGCTCGTGCATCTAACTCGGACTTCCATGAAAGTTGTACCCAAGAAAAAAAGTTGATCGAATTTTTTCCCATTTTTGGTCGATAATTATGTTTTTTTCAAAAAAGCTTCTCTTGGCTACAATGCTCATACGTGGTCTTATAATGCTAATCTAGAGGACGAGTATATAATGTATAGTGACCTTACGTTTCACGAGTATATTCTAAAATTATAAAATTAAGGGAAAAATTCTATTTGAACCCAAAGATTTATGGATCTGCCTGTTTTCAAATTCATTTTAATTGATTTTTTATGAATAAAAATTGCACTTGAAAATAAAATTTAACTTTATATTTAAATTGCTCTTGACGCCAAGAATTTGATAGTATTGTCTTTTTTATCTTTTGGAAAGGTGAAAGTGTGTGATTAGGGTGCATAGCTGTGTACAGGGTTATAACGTCATGTTTATTAATTTTTTTGCAAAAGGACCATAATGTTTATTTGATTTTTAGTATTCGAAGAAATTTAAAACATGTTATTTAACAATTTACTGTTAAGTTAAATGTTCTCAGGTAAAAATGATCACATAAATGTTAACATATAAAGTTATATGTTAACATTTATACCATCGTTTTCATCTGAAAACATTTAAATTATAAGTAAACAGAGGAATAAACCTTTTTAAATTTCATATTATAAACCAGCTTCCGCGGATTCATGGTTACTGCCGGAGATTCACTCTCGGATTCCGACCCGAGTTGTAACCTGGTCGGGTTTGAGCTTAAAAAATCAATTCTAATTTTGTGGACTAATAAAGTCATAATATGGAGGTTTGGAAACTTTGACATTACGATCAACACACCTACCTAATTTTTTGTTGGCATCTAGTCGAAATGTGTGATTTCAAGTTGTGTGTGTTTTTATCGGAATCCTATTGGTCCACTTTTCGTATGACGGGCCTACATGACACACGAGTGACCTCAAGCTTGTTGCAGGATGAACTTTTCTGTACCTACTCCTAGGCCTACGTGAAATTGAGGTTCATGTGATTTTGTTCAGTCTCGCTCACAGTCGTAATCACTGTTGAACCGGCACATTGTTTTATACGCATACGTGTGATAAAAAATATCTCGTATTATTTTAATGATTAAATATTTTCGTAAAAAAAAAAATAGCCTCTACAACCAATACTTAACTTCTCGTAGACTAAACTTGATATCATGATTCCCGTACTAATTTGATTTCCGAGAATATTTTGAATTTGATCCCCCAGAAGATGGGGGGGGCAAAAGAGTAATTTTCCGGGTTATCGCAATACAAATCAGATTTTGACTGGTCATACCAATGACTTCACCATAACCCGTTTAATGCTCATTCTTTGGGCACCGTTAAAATTCAAATTAAATTACTACGAGGAGTTAAAAAAGTAAATATTGGCACAGGTTCTAAAAACAACTCACGAGAGAGAATATACGGGTTTAACACTTATGTGGGTTTTAAACGGCGTGGGGTTACTACAGTTGTTTTAATTAAAAGTTGCGTAAGGATATAAAATTGACTCAAGAGGGTCATGTTGACATTTGAAGGACGGTGAATCCACGCCAAAGTTTAATCCGAAAATGGTTCTTAATTTTAAAGGTCGCTTTTCAGAAGGACTCAAACATATATGTCTAAAATTTTGACTTAATTAGAGAGTAGAATTTTGTAGAAATAAAAACATTTACGAACCGGCAAATACCGAAAAACCCGGATAAAGTTCACAAATTTCGGTCCATCAAAAAGGTTCAGACAACCAAGTAACTTTTTAGGAGATTTTTCTCGGGGGTATTTTTATGACGAATAACTGACCTTACGGTATACTGTATACCTGGCAGGTATCATTTTTGTTCACGTTGAAAAAAAAAATTATTTCACCCAATTTCCTGACCTTCCAAATGCACGGGCCTCTTAAATGTTTTTTACCGAACCTGAAATTAGGCCCAATGGTCCTTTCAATAAATTTTTTGTTACTCAGATTTTTGTGAATATTATCTCACTAGCTCCATTTATTATGAATTTTTATGACTTAATTCTCAGAAAACAAAAAAACATTTGTATGCATATATGTCAAAAAAGGAAGGTATGTTACTGCCCTAACTCTTATCAGGCGAGTTTTGTATTCGTCGAAATGCCGTCCTAATAGGGGCGAAATGCCTTATAGCGGTCGTTTTGAGAGATATTTGGAGACATTTTTGCGAAAAGTGTCCGTACTGGGAATGATGACGTTATAAAATAATAAACCAAATATTCTACCTGTGTCCTACTAGTCTCAAAAAATACTAGAGAATTAAAATTTTCGAAATAAAGTATCTCTTTATGTTTACTAATAAGTATGTAAATAGTAGTTTGTGGAAAAACTTGCACTTTCTTCGGATAACAACTTAAAAAAATAAAATTTCTAAAAATTTCCTTCAAGATTGTGCGTGTTTAGTTAGCTCACAAATTTTTGGCTCTTAACTCCCAGCGGGAAAATTTCTTGATTTTGGGCCGTTCGGATCCTACTCATATCTAATAGAGTTTAAATAGGGTTATTGCGCATAAGTTACCCACGAGCGGAAATCGTAGGCAAGGTCATGGCCTACTTCCGGGCCATGACTCATGGGTCACTTCCGAAAAATATTTTGATTTATTTATTTGCCTCTCAAACGCTCTTAACCCGGCACCGTCGCGTGCGCACTCAGCGTGGCGCCACTCAATCAAACCTTGCGTAATTTACTTTTCCCGTCGAGATAAAAAAAATATTTTCCAAAAAAAATAACGTTTGCCTGAATACAATTAATTCTGTGAAAACAAATTATTTGTTTATCTTTCAGTTCTCTCTCGAGCGCATTTTTAATTTTATTTTTCCTGAAAAACACACGCGCTTCACTTTTGAAGCGTTAATCCATGCGTCAAACAAAATATGCAACTTTTTTGTTGTTTGAGGTACAAGAATGGCAAACCCACTAATCGAAAGGGTTTTTTTCACTGAATTCAAATTTGACTATTTTAAATACAGTCCTTGGCCCCATAAAGGCGATTTTTGGTTCACGAATTTCAAAATTTATTTTTTTTAACATTTTCTTCATGACCATCCGGTATTTCGGCATTATTCTCTTCATCATCGCTCAACATATCTAAGATACTCACACAGTTTTCTTGAAAATTTTCATCGTCACGTTCGGAATCTGGCGCAGTACTTGGGAACTTAGCCCTGAAAGCCCGAAGGCTCGCTTTTTGACGTTTTTTTTCTGGGGCCGTAAAAAATGAATTTGAATTCCATACTCAAAATGAGAAAAAAAACATAGTATATATAAAGAGCGTGATTTGTACAGCGCTAGTAGCGCTTACAATTAGGGCGCCGGTGTCATCTGTTAGCCCGGATATCCTACTGTGTGAGTGACCTAGAAGAGCTGGTGATTATTATCAAGATGAGATATCTAAGATATCATATCATGATTGTTTCCAGCATTCAATTTTTGTTTGATTCGGGCAGTTTCCGTTACATTTGAACAAATTGTGATCAAAAAAGACCGCTATTTCAATCATTATTTGAACAATGAAAAAATGTGCGCAATATGTTGATTAGCATTTCGTTAAATGCGCACGTTCTTCAGCGTTTGATTAAAAAAATAAAATTGATAATTGATCAACGGGGAGCCGAGTAATATAGCAATAAGTGACCGCCACACAGAGTGCGCATCGACGGTGCGCGANAGCTTGTTGCAGGATGAACTTTTCTGTGCCTACTCCTAGGCCTACGTGAAATTGGGGTTGATGTGATTTTGTTCAGTCTCGCTCACAGTCGTAATCACTGTTGAACCGGCACATTGTTTTATACGCATACGTGTGATAAAAAATATCTCGTATTATTTTAATGGTTAAATATTTTCGTAAAAAAAAATTTAGCCTCTACAACCAATACTTAACTTCTCGTAGACTAAACTTGATATCATGATTTCCGAGAATATTTTGAATTTGATCCCCCAGAAGATGGGAGGCAATAGAGCAATTTTCCGGGTTATTGCAAATCAGATTTTGACTGGTCATACCAATGACTACACCATAACCCGTTTAATGCTCATTCTTTGGGCACCGTTAAAATTCAAATTAAATTCCTACGAGGAGTTAAAAAAGTAAATATTGGCACAGATTCTAAAAACAACTCACGAGAGAGAATATACGGGTTTAACACGTATGTGGGTTTTAAACGGCGTGGGGTTACTACACTGTAGTAAACTTTGTTTTAAGGAGGGGACATAGGCGTTGTGTACAAACGGAAACAGAAATCTGTAAAATGCCTCTAAGTATTAATTTTTTCGGGTTTTGTTATTTGTTTAGGGGTATTTATCGTAAATGAGACTACACAAAATAACTAGACCCACTAATTCTCGAAATTTTTGACGGTTTTTCATTTGTGCTAAAACTGGATATTTGAAGAAGTCATCATACAATTTATATTAGAAAAACACAATGGAACTGTAGTTTCCTTCTGGTTTATACACTTTAGTTGTCTAAGATATCTAGAAAAATAATAGTAATTGTTAAATCTCAAAAATGAGCTCAAAAACTTGTAAAAAACAAACAATTTTTACACATGTTCACGTTTTTTTTAATGTTTTTGGTTACATTTTTGGGAACTAGTTTTACGGCTTACACGATAATTAGTTGATTTTATTTGTAAAAACATCTCTGAACCAATGCCCCCAATCGTGTTGTTTCGGATTTTTGATTTTCAATTTAGAAAACGAAAAATCAAAGCCATGAAGGTCAAACGGTCACCGCTTTGAAAGCGTTATTTAGCGTTTTTTGCCGACATTTTTTTCTTGAGACTTTTTTTCAAAAATCGGAAACAACACGATTGCGCGCTTTATTGATACAAGTCGTTTAGAAGTTTGGGACAAGTTCAATGCTCTCTGAGTGGTCAATGACAAACGATATCAGTCAACAAACTGGACCAATCTATTACCTGAATTGTTCTTAATAATTTATAAAAAAATCGATTAGAATTCATTGTGAATTAAGGCCGCTGTAGTAACTTTTCTAACGAGACATATTTGTAAAAAACGCGTATGTCCCCTCCTTAATTAAAAGTTGAGTAAGGATATAAAATTGACTCAAGAGGGTCATGTTGAGATTTGAAGGACGGTGAATCCACGCCAAAGTTTAATCCGAAAATGGTCATTTTAAAGGTCGCTTTTCAGAAGGACTCAAACATATATGTCTAAAATTTTGACTTTATTAGAGAGTAGAATTTTGTAGAAATAAAAACATTTACGAACCGGCAAATACCGAAAAACCCGGATAAAGTTCAAAAATTTCGGTCCATCAAAAAGGTTCAGACAACCAAGTAACTTTTTAGGAGATTTTTGTCGGAGGTATTTTTATGTCGAATAACTGGCCTTACGGTATACTGTATACCTGGCAGGTATCGTTTTTGTTCACGTCGAAAAAAAGAATTATTTCACCCAATTTCCTGACCTTCCAAATGCACGGGTCTCTTAAATGTTTTTTACCGAACCTGAAATTAGGCCCAATGGTCCCTTCAATAAATTTTTTGTTACTCAGATTTTTGTGAATATTATCTCACTAGCTCCATTTATTATGACTTTTTATGACTTATTTCTCAGAAAACAAAAAAAACATTTGTATGCATATGTCAAAATAAGGAAGGTATATTACTGCCTTAACTCTTATATCAGGCGAATTTTGTATTCGTTGAAATGCCGTCCTAATAGGGGCGAAATGCCTTATAGCGGTCGTTTTGAGAGATATTTGGAGACATTTTTGCGAAAATAATAAACCAAATATTCTACCTGTGTCCTACTAGTCTCAAAAAATACTAGAGAATTAAAATTTTCGAAATAAAGTACCTCTTTATGTTTACTAATAAGTATGTAAATATCACTTATTTTGCAAGTTTTTTTTTTCTGGAGAGGGGCAAAAATCGAAATATTAGGAGGTTTTAAAAAACGTGCACATAACGCATGATAACATGCAGAGGTACTGATAAAGAAGTTGTAAATCTAAGTGAAGGTGTTTCACGAGTTTAACGCATAAGTTACGAGCGGAAATCGTAGGCAAGGTCATGGCCTACTTCCAGGCCATGACTCATGGGTCACTTCCGAAAAACATTTTGATTTATTTATTTGCCTCTCAAACGCTCTTAATTTATTATAATAATAATTTAATATAGGGTTTATTTTATAGTTTGTACCAATTTAAACTTTCCCTACGCGTGTAGGGTATCACATTTTTCTTCCAAGTTTTGTTTTTTCCAAGAAACTTTTCCAAAGGGATTTTGGGAAATGATAGTTGGGATGAAAAGTAACTTGGGCGAAAAATTGTGCCACCGCAAGTAGAGGGGTTTTAAATTGTGTCAAAAGGCACAGGTGGAATAATTGGATATTTTGGAAGCGTTTTCTCTTGCCTATCCTTTAACTGGGGCGTACAGTTCCAATCGTTTTATCTATTTTATTGGTGTTTAAAAGTGTCACGTTCAAGGCTGCGTAATTTGCCATTTACTTGACGAAGAGTCGTGTACATACTTTATACAGTGATTTATTTTGTTTTTGTTGGTTAACACAGTGCCATTTCCTTATTTTTAAACCTCTTTTCTCTTCGGCTTTACCGATGTTCATTTATACAACTGTAATAGTTATCTTTGAATCGGTGACAATAAATACAAATAATAATTAAAAATATTATACAAGGGTGTGGTGAAACTCAAGCTTTTTTAATGTTTTTTTGTTTTTTCTTTTCACTTTGGCTGTAAGGTATGTGATAAATTCTCACTGAGAATGAGCTATTCTGTAAACGGCGGGTAAAACACGGGTAACAGACCCGTGCTAAATTCGAACCCGGTCTCCGGATCGGCTCACAGGCCCGGCAAAAAAAAAAAACTCGGGTCTAGACCCCAGCAAAAAAAGTCTATCCTACCCGACTCAAACCCGAGTGCCGACCTCATGTTTCATGACTATGAAATTATGTGAGAAAAATATGAATTCTAATATTATAATACTAGGGTGGGACATGAATTTTAAAGCATAATTTATGGTAAAAAAGCTTTGGTTAATACCACCGAGTCTTGTAATTAGTCTGATTTATTAATTAAAGAGTTACAATCCTTACTTCCTATACGGACGTTTTTGATTCTCGAAAGTAGCGTCCATATTGGCTGATTTGTCATAAAGTGTCCCTTTTTGGACAGTTTTGGCACAGTTTTTTCACAAAAAAGCGTCCGTACAGGAAACAATCCTTCGTATTGAGAGTAAGGACTGTAAGTACAGTTGCTTTTGATGGCTTGTAAAACATAAGTTTGTCTCATGGGAAAATCAGCTAGCATCAATACGGGGACGGACCGTGATTTCCTGTGAGTATGTGTACATGTGGCATAGTGCACGCTCTGCTGGATGCCCCACCCACAGAAAATCGGCGCCCGTCCTTGTCAGTTGCATGCCTTGTCGTGCATTTCTCAAAATATATTTTTTATTCAAATTATTATATTATTCCAGTATCTCTAACTTGTGAATCAAAAGTACTCAAAAATAATTTACCCAGAATGTCAAGTAGCGATGAAGAGGTTGAAATTCGGACTTCCCTTAATGGAAACACTAAAAAAACAGAAATGTCGGAAAATGATGAAATTGACATAGAGCAGTTGGTCACAAGTTTATTTGAAGGAAGAAGCAATGCGAACAAGTTATGTGATATATTAAAATATCTTCAGGTAATAAAATAAAATTGTTCATCTTCAGGCATGTACTCCCCTTGTCTAGCCTCCAATACCCTTGGTACAGCCCTTACTCATTTATCGGGCGTTTTCGGTGTCACAAAAAGGACCATTTTTCTATTAGAATGGCCCCATTTTGGCCAAAAAAACGTCCGATAAATGAGTTAGGACTGTATATCAATTACAAGCGTCGTTGGTTATAAAGTCAGCCATTTTGACGCAGTGGAGTATTTTGGCCACCAAAAAGCTTTTCAAAAAAAAAACTGACTTGACCTTATAGCGGCAAATTGGTCAAGGGCATTTGGGGCCCAATTTTGTGGTCGCCAGAACCACCTAAACTACAAGTGGTCTGCTAAATACCACCATTTTGACCGCTATAAGGTCAAGTCATAACATAAATCATGTCTTCTTGGGATTTTCTGGGGCGAAGATCCCCCTTTTGGGCAAGTCCAATTTTGCAAAAATGGTTATAAGGTTAAGTTTTTTAAGTGCATTAAAGTTAAGTAAGTTTTTTTTATCTTGACCTTATAATCATCACCGCCTGTAGTCAAAATACGTGTAAATATTGAACCCCTCTTTTAGACTCTTTTTAGACACGTAATTTGAAATCTCCGTCTTTCAAATTTATAAAAAAATCATGTCATTTTGAACTTTTTTTTGAAAACATAACTTTTTTACGTCAGTTTTTTTAGACCTTGACCTTATAAGCAACCCCTCCGTGTAAATAAAGTCGTGTTTCAGTCCGACGATTTTGACGAAGAAGAATTAACAATCGGTTTCATTGGGTGCGAAAAATGGTTCTCTGAAGAAATTTCCGGCGGACTTTTTCAATCGACCAATGAGGCTTCAAAAGTAGTTTTCCGGGATTGGGCTGGCAATCAGTTAAAATCCTTCATTTCCATTTTATGCTTCAAATCGCGTGATCCCGAACTCGGCGATCTCATTTTTCCATCCTTAATTCGATTTTACCTGCTCGAAATGGAGGTCAAAACAAAAGTGATCGAAAAGACGAAAATTATGCGGACGGTGGCGGCGCACTTGTGCGATTTTGAAAATGACAAAACTGACGAAATCGAAAAATTCTGCGATTTTTTGACCCATCCCCAAATTTTACTCGACTTAACCAATGCGATTCAAGTCTTACTGGATGCGTCAACCGACAGAAATGAAATTCTATCGAAAAATATTTTATTTTATTTTGAATGTTTAACGCAGTTATTTCCGAATGAAGAGATGGACCAGTAAGTTCTCGAATTATTATAGAGGGTCTGGTTATAAGGTCTCAAGTTGTGACCGTTATAAGGTCAAGTTAGCTTTGTTGAAAAGCATGCTTTTTAGATTAAGACCTCGATTGCACATTTTTTTCCTATAGAAATCATGTCTTTTTATAGTTTTCTTTTATAAAATCATGTATTTTTGAACTCTTTTTCCCAGGAGGAAAAAAAATTTAGTGGGCGAAGTTTTTTAGGTGAAGTATCAAAAAATGGTCTTGGATGGTTCAGGTTTTTCTAAATAAATGGTATTTAAATGGTACAAGGGGGTCTGGATATAAGGTCACAAGTTGTGACCGTTATAAGGTCACAAGGTGTGACCGTTATAAGGTCAAGTAATCTTTTTTTCACTAAGGTCAAGTCATTTTTTCTGTGAAGTATGTTTTTGGGAAAAACATCTTTGAAATCATGTCTTTTTACGATTTTTTTTTTTGGATGAAGACCGTGCTTAATAATTTTTATTTTAGTTCCCAAGTGACGGAAAAAGCTCTCAAAAAATCCATACAGCGTATGCTCACCAGTTTTCTGCGCTGTCCACTGACCGACCATTTCACGAAGCGCATTTTGAATATGTTTCCGCAATTGTATAATACAGTTCAAGATCCGCTTTTGATGGCTGACTATGTAACTCATTGTTACAACTCAAAAAACAGCAGTATATCGCTGCTAGCTCTTCATGCAATTTTCCGATTAATGACAGGTATGTTGTTCTAACAAATTATTAATACAGTCCCGGGTCCCTTATGGGCCGCATTTTTTTTTTCAGTAAACTGAAAGTAAATATCTGTTTGATTTTTTCAAAGGAATTTCTCAATGGAAAGCCCGTGATTACCCGATCACGAATATGTACAGAAAGTGGTTAATAACCACTGGTTATAAGGTTTGAAAAAAAACACCGCAATATGGTCCAAAAAGGACCGTTATTGGGTCTTATGGTCATTTTTTTCTAGAAATCTTGTCTTTTTGAAAGTTCAAAAACAGTTGTTTTTTGGAGGATACCTTCTCCTACCTCTCGCTCATGTTTTCCTATAAAAGCATGTCTTTTTGAAACCTTTTTAGGTGGTTATAAGGTCCTATGGTCTTTTTCTTTAAGGCTTTATAACCACCCCTCAGTACGTATGTTTTTAGCTAACTTGACAAACAAATTATACACTATGAATGAATAACTTTTCGTAAATCTTTTTTATTTCAGATCACAATTTCGAATATCCGGATTTTTTCCTGAAACTTTACCGTCTGTTAACCGATGAGGTCGTTTATTCCAACCATCGTGTGCGATTTTTTCATCTTCTCGATTTGTTCTTGGCCTCGCCGCTCCTTCCATTATCATACCAGGTATTTAAGGTCGTATGTTTTTTCCTTAACTACCAGGGGGACGTGCGTGTAAATAGACGCGCGACTGGTTTTTTCGTCGATTTAACGCATATGGAGGCCCGTAGGGCAAAACGGGTATTGGTGACCCCCCTCAACTTATCGAGAAAATTCCATTGACGGTGTTTTTTTTTGCGTAGGTTGGAGATCTCAAACAACTCTCTAGGGGGCCCTGGTGGCCCAAATCAATTTCTGAATAGTCAGATCGACGTAGTTTGACCTCTACAACTTGGCTTTACCAGTTTTTTTGAATTATTGCGAATTATTGTGTTTTTTTAAGTGCGTGTTTATTTACACACATTTCCCCCTACAGGTTCCCAAAAACTCCTTCCCCCTAAGAGTTAAGATCCTAGGATTGCCCACTTATAGAAAAAAAATCTTCGCAATGGATGTCCAGTACTAATACTGATACTTAGGCCGCATTCACAAAGAGGCTGTCGAGACAAACATTACACGCCCCAGCCCCAGTTATACTCGCTTTGTTGCCATTGATTTTTAACCAAATTCGGCGCAATCAAGCTTTGAGTCATTTGATCAATTCGCCAAAACCACAAACATTTGAGGAGGACCCTTATAACCACACAACTGATAAACTGGAAGAGTGTCGAGCGCTAGAGAGCTCATTATGGGAAATTGAGACACTTAGGCGACATTTTGTGCCCGAAGTCAAACGAATGGCGAATAGTGAGTATATCTTAACCCATCGGCGCATGTTAGCTCATTCGAAACAAATTTCAAATTTAAATATTTCAATAATTTTTCTTACAGTTCATGCACCCACAACGTGAGACGCTCAGTTGGCCAAAAACCTGTCGCGTTATAGGCGGATGGAGTGTAATTGAATATTTTTTCAAACTCTTTTTTACCTAAGACTTTACAGGGGGTCTGGTTATACGGTCAGGTCAGTGTTTTTGCACAAAGGTCAAATTAAATTTCGGACAAAATCTTTAAAATCACGTCTTTTTACGCAAATCATGTATTTGTATTAAATCGAATTTTTGAGATGGTTATAAGGTCAAGTCAGTTTTTTGGGCCTGACCGTATAACCAGATCACCTGTACCAGATGATTATAAGGTCAAGTTATTTTTTTCCAAAGTGCATTAAGGTCAAGTCATTTTTTTGGGGCTTGACCTTATAACCAGACCCCCTTGTATGTTATTTCACAGATTTAAATAGTGATTCAATAGTGATAACGAAAGCACTGGGACGTGATGATGACGCGATACCAATGGATGTTACGTACCAAAAAATAACGCAGAAAGTTTTTGACAGTCACAGTGAAAACGATAGTTATCCACTTACTGTTGATCCACCGAAAAAGTTTTTTACTGACAGTTTGTTTATTGAATGTTAAGAATGCGAAAATGAGCCACATATTTTAGTTTTTCTTTTTATAAATGACAAAAAAAATCTTCTAGAATCGAGATTGAAATGAAGCTCGTTTTACCATGCGCTCTACTGTGTGTAGCATTTTGTACGATATCGCCGAAAAAGAAAAATAAAAACTCGGCGGACGATGATGACGATGATATGGTTAAGCGAAAAGCACCACAAAAACCCAAGAAACCGGTAATTATGTAAAAATAGCATATACCGCCTGTCTACGGAAGTTAACGCCCCAAAAATTACAAAAAAATGCTTGGAAGTTAACAAAAATTCATCGAGGTTAACAGTCAGCTGGCGTCAACCATTCAACTTTTAGTTGACACACTGTCTACTAAAGTTAACAAACTTCCTATAAGTTAACAAAATTCCTGAAAGTTAATAAAATTCATGGAAGTTAACACCTTTTTCACCTCGTTTTGTAAAAAAAACTTTTGTTAACTTCCATGAACAGGTGGTGTAATTAAAAATATATTAATAAGGTTATTACGCGTTGAAAATGAACCACTTCTTAACTCATGAATATAAAAATTATTACAGGTGTTGCGCTTATGACTTATAAGGTCTAATATTTTGACCGTTATAAAGTCTGGTTTTGAATTATCACCACTTTTTACTTATTAAGATTCGAAGTGAAAATTGCCAGTTATCTACCAAAATAGTACAGGGGGTCTGGTTATAAGGTCACAAGGTGTGACCGTTATAAGGTCAAGTCATCTTTTTTGCACTAAGGTCAAGTCATCTTTATGCACTAAGGTCAAGTCATCTTTTTTGCACTAAGGTCAAGTCATTTTTTTTCAAGATAATTCATGTCTTTTTTCACTTTTTTTGGGTTTAAATTTAGAAAGAACTCAACATATACGTTTAAAACGGCACGGGTAAAACACGGGTAATATTTTTTTATAGAAATCATATCTTTTTGGACTTTTTTTCTTGCACTAAGGCCAAGTCATTTTTTTGGAGTGCATTAAGGTCAAGTCATTTTTTGGGGCTTGACCTTATAACCAGACCCCCTGTATACCAACTTATAATTCTGGTCTTCCCATTGCTAAACAATACCTTTTTTAATTTTAGCAAACAAATCAGCAGTTGGAACCGCAATCGCAGTCAGTTTATGAGAGAAATTTAGTGAAAGAAGAAATGACATTTCGTGAGATATTAACCAATCATGGGTCTTACAGCAAGGACCAAATGAAATCGAGAAAGTTAACCCGCGGAGAAACGTTGGTGTATGTCACGCCTTGGAATAATCACGGTTACGCTTAGGTTACAACTTTAGCTTTCAGAAACCTTTTCTGATCATCATTAAAAAAAATTAACCGCCGAGTTGAAAAAAAAAGTCCGAAATATGTTTTTTCTAAATAATCAAGCCTAAATGAAAGACATCGCAAAATGGTTTCATAAATTCACGCTTGTTTCGCCGGTTTGGCTTCAGTTAAAAACGGAAAGCATTGGGCTCAAAGTAACCGGGACCCACGACGTCGATAAGGGTTGGATGGACGAAGTTCGGGCTACCGGTGCCAAAATTGTCCCGCGGATCATTTTCGAAATACATCAAAATTCACTCAAGCCCTTATTGGCCTATGAGGAATCCATTAAAGTAAGCAATAAATACAAATGTATTTTAGGTCATATGAAGCCCAATCGAACATCACCCCACATTTGTCAGATTTTTAAAATTAACTCTCAGGGGGAAGGAGTTTTTGGGAACCCGTAGGGG
>SCLG01000462.1:85605-97679 GCA_004367875.1 Oikopleura albicans | reverse complement strand
TTTATAGCTGACCCCTGTACTTACTTAAGACCAACATTTTCAATTGTGAACGTTGCCTAGTGGTTCTATTGTGGTATAAATTATAGGTTTCCGGATACATACTCTAGAATTTACTTTCTGATATTTCAGAGTATAACTCAACTCTTGCTTGACACAGTTCTTGAGCATGATTTGGATGGGTTAGTTGTTGAAGTTTGGAATTCAATAACGCCAGATATGGCAGACGATGTTATTCATTTAATGACTCATTTGGCCGATGCGCTTCATGGCAACGATAAAAAGATTATTCTCGTTATTCCACCCAAGAGAGATGCGGCTTCTCAGGGTAGAACGACGCCTTTTAACGCAGAACACTTTTCAAAACTCGAAGACGTCGTCGACTTATTTTCATTAATGATTTACGGGCTAATATTCATCACAATCTTCCAAAAAGGGTCAAATATTATCCAGGCGTTGTTGATTTTGCACCGCGGGTACCCTAGTTATAAGGCCACCCATTTTAATCACTATAAGGTCAAGTCTTTTTGTTTGACCCCAGGTCCAATTTATACTAGAATTACTAGTGTGGTCAAGTCAGTTTTTGAACGGTGCATTAAAGTCAAGTCGATTTTCAGACCTTTACCTTATACAAAGGGTAGGCCAATTCCGGAACGGTTTGCGATTTTGAGCCAAAGTCCCATTTTGTTCCGGAATTGGACTTTTCCCATTTTTGACCTGAAAGATACCTATTTTCCCTGTGAATCATAGGATATGAAATCAGCGGATTTTTTCTTTTGTACATATTTGTACATTCTTAATCTTGCTTGTCAGTTTTTAAATATAAAAATAACTTTATCTAAAAATAATTTGTTGAAAAAATATTTTTGTACAGAACATTTTTATTCAATACAGTCGGGGGTCTCTCGATGTGCACTTGTTCACAAAAATTTGTAAATATCTCTCGATGTGCACCTTTTTCAGACCAGTTTTTTTTCAACTAAACNTGACCCCAGGTCCAATTTATACTAGAATTACTAGTGTGGTCAAGTCAGTTTTTGAACGGTGCATTAAAGTCAAGTCGATTTTCAGACCTTGACCTTATAACCAGCAAGGCTCGTATTTCCGAATTTTAAAATCGGATAATCGCTATCCCCCGTCAGAAATGTGATCGAATAAGTACCATAATGCTTGTGATAAAAAGACCTAATTTTACCCCATTTTTGACGAAAAGGGTCAAATTTGAAGGGTGTCAAATTGAAAGGTGTCAAATTTCTTGTTTGATAATTTTAAGAAACATGCGTTGGTGCCGTAAAAATCCAGATGATTAATCATGCTGTCACATTTTTAGTTTCTAGGTTTACCCTTGAAATTAGCCCAAATTAGACATACGATTATATGGGTAAATTAGGCGCTTTCAACGCTCCTGTACCGTGGATCAAAGAAGCAGTTGAGGCGTTAAACTCGGATGATGAGCATCGGTCCAAAATTCTTCTTGGTATGAATTTTTATGGACGCTATATTCCAAATGTGCAACAGCAAGGTAAATTCTTATTAAAAACTCAAATTCTGGAAATGTTTTTTTCCCAAAAATGAAGAGGAAAAAGTATGAAAATGTATGAAAAACGGAAAAATAATGCAAAGCGTAGCTCATTTTGACTTCGATTGTATAAAACGATACAGGGGGTTGGTTATAAGGTCAGCCATTGGGAACATTATACGGTCAAGTCGGTTGTTTTACACTAAGGTAAAGTCAGTTGTTTTTTGCACTAAGGTCAAGTCATTTTTATGAGAAGCAAGGTTTCTGGGGAAAAAATCTTTAAAATCATGTCTTTTTACTATTTTTTTTTTTGGACGAAGTCCTCTTTTTCTCAAGGGTTAAAGTGCCTTTAACTGGGCGTGCCCAATTGGCCCGAAGGGGCGTCACAGAAGATTAAAATTGTGGTGTACGAGTTAAATTTAATACTTAACAATTTAGGTATTGTTGATTTGTTGGGCAGGGATTATGTGAAAAAGCTGCCCGACCTCATCGATGATTTGGACGAAAAGTTGAGCTGGCATCCAGAAGCACAAGAGCACTTTGTCCTTTTTAAGGATCGCGCCACAGACAGCCAAAGTGTCATTTTATACCCGACACTTTTCAGCATAGAGAAACGGATCAATTTGGCCCAAGAGCTTGGCTGTGGCATTTCCATTTGGGAAATTGGTCAAGGCCTCGATTATTTTTTCGACCTTTTCTGAAAACTCTCTGTTAAGGTGTCCACGGTTAAAATTGGGGGGTCTTCGAACCAAAAGCTTGAGCAACTGATTCACCATCTTCCACTCAGGACAATTTTCTAACTATTATTTAAAAGCGACCTTTTTAAGAAAAAAAATAATTTCGAGAAAAATATATATGACTTGGAATATTAGTTTTTTTAATTTCATCCCGAAATTAACAAAACGCAAAATCTGAGTTTTTGTTACTTCTGGTATTGATTTTAGCCCAAACCGCGGACACCCAACTCGATGTATCTTATTTTCTTTAAGCTCATGAATATACTGCCGCTTGTGAGCCAAATTTATTTTACGAGAAATCGCTATTTGTGTGATTTTAGGAAAAATACGTTTTTTATGAACAAAGGTAAACCTGTATTTGTTTACATTTTACGTGGAACTCACTTGATGGAGAACAAATAAATCTTTACTTTTCAAGGGTCGGACCAGTCTTTAGGTAACCTTATTATTTTTTGACACTTTTTCAAATTGTACCTTCAAATATTCGGCGCCATGACTCATGATATTTTTTAAGAGTTTCTTCTACATAAAAATCTATATTTTTTCTAACAAAGGAGAACTCAAAAGTTGTTATTTTGTAAGCCTATAAGAGATTATTATAGATTAGTACATACAGGGGGGTTGGTTATAAGGTCAGCCATTTGTGGCGCTATAAGGTCAAGTCAGTTTTTTCCAGATAAATCATGTCTTTATTCCCTTTTTTGGATTAAATTTAGAACGAGATATATACATTTAGAGCATACAGGGTGTGTTAATTGTCCGGGTTCACGTTACTAGTTTGACTAATAGTCTGTTGTAGTATGAAGTGCGGTGTTCAATAATTTT
Organism: Oikopleura albicans; assembly: GCA_004367875.1. Classification (NCBI taxonomy): domain Eukaryota; kingdom Metazoa; phylum Chordata; class Appendicularia; order Copelata; family Oikopleuridae; genus Oikopleura; species Oikopleura albicans. The sequence continues at coordinate 94,601 of SCLG01000462.1, read as the reverse complement.
TTTTTATTATATCGTAAATTTATCGGATTATACTGTACATAAGCCCCCTAATTATCTCATTGCCAATGGCAAAATGCCATTCAATTTTATGCCAAATTTAGAAAAATAAAATTCAATCATTTTGCTGCAAATGGTTTTGTCTCCGACGTAAACGTCTTATTCAATTTCTCGGGGCTTTTAAAGACTTTTTTTTTGCAAATATTTCAAGAGATAATATTTAAAATACGAAAAAAAAAGTAAATAAATAACGTTACTAGTTTATTATTAAACGACAATTATCACTTTCAAAACATTTTATTTTGTTTTTGTCAGATACAGTTGATGACGTAACGAGTTGACAAAGTGAAACGAGTTGACAGTTTTTGGGCGTTTTTCGGGCAAAAAGGGGCAAAAGTGACGTAACCAGTTGACAAAGTGAAACGAGTTGACAGTTTTTGACGAAAAAATCGGAAACGAAAGTGTCAACTCGTTACGTCACAAACTGTAACTGTTTTGAATTATTCACGTGTAATTATTCCTTGTGCAAAAATATTCTATTTATAAGACCCAATGGTTTTCGTTAGCAGAGATTTTAAAACTTCAAAATAGCCAGCTTGTTAAGAGAACTTCAACTTCTCATTACGTGGCAGCGGTTCATTTTCGAAAATGATAATTATTGATTGTACCTACACAACCAATATAAAATTTACCCTGGTAAAAATATAAGTGTATGCATTTTTAAATAAATGATAAAAGGAGCCAAGTTTCTAAAAATTTTGTTCTTTATAAATTATAACCCAGGAAACTCAATTCAAGACCACTTGCAAATGCGGCCTTATTTTTGAAGGTCATGACTCATGATGTGGAATAATTTTTGGGAATAAGTTCTGTCAGACAGAGGTTGGCACTTTTTACCCTACCCCGATTGGACCCGAATTTTTGAGGGTAGGGACCACTTTTTTGCCCGGGTCCAATTCGGGTCCATTATATGTTGTTTGGGTCCACTTTTTTTTACGACTTTTTGCCGATTTTTTATTCCACGTGCTGAATTTGTGACCTGTTATATGACCTTCATTTATATGCTCACAAAAATAATATAAATCTCCAATTGGCGATTCTCGAAAAGGAACCGTTGTCTACACGAAATACTGTATCATAGAAAATTTCCATACCGTAGATTTCTTCAGTTTGACATATAAGTTTATAGTTTGTAGCTTCTAGAAATTATATGTTCAGGTGCAATACGTTTAACATTTTCATTTATTTCAATTAGTTCAATTATTCAGAATGTTACTTTTCTGAAAAAAAACAAAAATAAAAAAAATGTTAGCTTCAAGATTAAAAATTTTACCAAAATTTCTCCAAACAAAAACTCGCATTTCTTGCAGAATGGTTTTGGATATTTCCGCATTTCGCGCAGAAGAGGGTGGCGACCCCGACAAAATGAGGAAACTCCAGGCCGACCGTTTCAAGGTATTTTATGCTTTAATACGCCACCTTCGCCGTTATCTGGCCGACATTTTCGCCGGAAAAACACGTTTTACGTAATAATGGCCAGATAACGGCGCAGTTCCTCACATGGAAAATTAGTGCTCAAATTTCCGGCCAGATAAGGGAACGAGAGAGATTTCCGGCCAGATAACGGCGCAGGGGTGTAGTTGTGTTTTAACTTGATCTAATTTCCACACCGACCTGTATAATAAAATCTGGGTGAAAAAGTATTCAATCATGCTATTTTAAATCCCAGTTTTAGTTAGAAGCATGGAATTCAGTTACAGACCGCCGCATATGGCAATTTTTGTTTATATTTAAATTTTCCTCATTAAATTTTACAGGAGGTTCCGGTTATAAGGTCTGAGGTTGTGGCCGTTATAAGGTCAAAGGTTCTATAAGATCATGTCTTTTTAACTTTCTTTCCCAGTACTATTGACTAAATAGTCTTAAGGTGAAGTGATGGTAAAAAAATTAACAGTTTTTTGGGACTGACCATGTACATAATTAAAATTGTTAAACTTAGAACACGGAGGTCGTAGATAAGATCGTTGACCTTGACAATCAATGGCGAAAGAAACAGTTTATTCTGGAGCGAACGAAATTCGTGAAAAATTTATGCTCAAAGACGATTGGCAAAAAGATGAAGGCCAAAGAAGCACAAGGGGACACCGACGAGTTAGCCGAAGGATTATCGGCTTTATCCCTAATGGACAAGGAAAATAAAGAAGCTGAAGTAAGTTTTACAACACTAAAATTGTTTTTTTTAACTCAATTATAGGCTTGTTATTTATGAGTACATTCGAACATTTTTTTGATTTTCTTGTAAAAATTCAAGAGTTAAATTTATCCTAAGGCGATTTGCCATGAAGATGGTGCTCAGTTAACGAACTAAAAAAGTGCGGCCTTTGGCCAATGGCGATACCGCTCAACAAAAAAAGTGGTGAGCAGTCAATGGATATCGCTCTTCGAGCACGCTGATTGGCCGGCCATGGCCGAAGAGATTCTTTTTATCTATAAATTGGCCAACAGCCACTTTCAGCACCATTTTCATGGCAAATTCTCCTTATTTAGGAGTTTTTTTATTGAGCCAAATACATTTATTGGGATTTTTCAAATACTTTGCGCATTGACCCAAATTTACTCGATATGTCAAGTATAGGCTAGGGTAGGTTGGCCCTTTTTGCTGGAATTATGTTTTTTGCTCTAATTTTGGTTAATTTGGGACCATGTGGGTAGGGTATAATAACATTGATACGGTAGTTTTTTTTAACGGCCCACAAAATCGAATTTAATGGGTCTGGAATATGAATGAAGATATGGGGTTGTGGTTTTTGGGCAGACAACTGGAAATTGTTAAGGGAAAATATTCCGCCAGAATTTTTTTGTCAACCGGAACCGGAAGTACCGGTACTTAAGTACTACAACTTTTGTTTTGACCTTAGTTTTTGAAAGTTCCCATTTTTTCAACTAAAGCCAATCACTGCCCTTCGCGTTTATCTGTTTGTATATTATTCTGAATCCAGAAATAAATTTGTTATTTAGGAAACGGTTACTGGATTGAAAGTTAAACAAATCAAGGCGTTAGTGGAGCAAATTGCAAAACTGATACCAGAGGTACGTTTTACATTTTTTGTTTTTCAATTATAATTGTCAGATTAAAATTTAAATGTATTTATGCATTTCTTCTTTCAGACCCAAGCTGAAGCGGACCGGTTAGTAAGCGAAAGAAATTCGGCTTTGGGTCATGTTGGGAATCTGCTCGGCAAAGATGTTCCAATTTCAAAAGACGAAGATGCTGATAACAAGATCGAGCGGTTAGTTGGCGATTATCAGGCCAAAAAGAAATACAGGTAAGCTCGTCATTCAAAACTAAATTACGGAATTATGATACAGGCGAGTCTGGTTCTAAGGTCACAGGGTGTGACCGTTATAAGGTCAAGGCATCTTTTTTGGCACTAAGGTCAAGTCATCTTTTTTTGCACTAAGGTCAAGTCATCTTTTTTGCACTAAGCTCAAGTCATCTTTTTTTTTTGCACTAAGGTCAAGTCATCTTTTTTTGCACTAAGGTTAAGTCATCTTTTTTTGCACTAAGGTCAAATCATCTTTTTTTTGCACTAAGGTCAAGTCATCTTTTTTGCCTAATTTTTAGTAACCTAACGTTAAAGGTTTGGAGTTTTAGTGAGGCATGACAAGAAGTCCGAGTTAAAACCGGAAATTATATGTCAAAATACAAACATGTCGGTCACGCGAAAAGGGCTCGGTAATTTTTTTTCTCATTTATGACAAATAATGACACTTTTATGACTTTTTATGACGTGTTAACCGATGAAGACCGTTTTACGCCCCTGGGTCAAATTTGACCCATTTTAAATAATTACGCCTCTGTTTAGCCACGTAGATCTTGTGCAAATGATCGACGGTGTTGACCTTGAACGTGGGTCACTTATCGCTGGAAGTCGTGGCTATTTCCTGAAGGGTCCTTTAGTATTGATGGAGCAGGCAATCATACAGTTGGCGCAGAAACACCTTATGGACGGCGGTTATGAAATGATTTCGACGCCCTTTTTTATGCGCAAAGAAATGATGCAAAAAGTGGCACAATTAAGCCAGTTTGATGAGGAACTCTACAAGGTTGTTGGAAAAGGCTCTGAAGTCGAAAGGTTAGGTTTCGCACTTTTTTTTCAATATCGGCTGTAAGTAAAATTTTCAAAATTTTGAAAAGAAAATGTTTTCTTAATGTATTAAAAATTCAAATAAATTTAATTACAATTTAAGGAGGGGACATAGGCGTTGTGTACAAACGGAAACGAAAATCTTTAAAATGCCTCTAGGTATTATATTTTTTGGGTTTTGTTATTTGTTTAGGGGTATTTATCGTAAATAAGACTAGAAAAAATAACTTGACCAACTAATTCTCGAAATTTTTGACGGTTTTTCATTTGTGATAAAACCATATATTTGATGAAGTCATCGCACAATTTCTATTAGAAAAACACAATCAAACTGTATTTTCTTTTTGATTTATATACTTTAGTGATCTGAGATACCTAGAGAAACAGTAATAATTGTTAAATCTCAAAAATGCGCTCAAAAACTTGTAAAAAACAAACAATTTCAACACATGTTTACGTTTTTTTGGATGTTTTTGGTTACATTTTCGGGAACTNACGATTGTGCGCTTTATTGATACAATTCGTTTACAAAAAAAAACGAATCCCATATCTTTAAAACTGTAAAACTAGTTCCAAGATTGGTATGGAAGTTTGGGACAAGTTCAAGGCTCTCTGGGTGGTCTATGACAAACGATATCAGTCAACAAACTGGACTAATTTGTTACCTGAATCGTTCTCAATAATTTATAAAAAAAAACAATTAGAATTTATTGCGAATTACAGTCGCTGTAGTAACTTTTCCAACGAGACATGTTTGTAAACAACGCCCCTCCTTAAACAAGGTCAAGTCATTTTTTTTCTAGCACTAAGGTCGAGTCAATTTTTTGTGAAGCATGTTTTTTGGGTAAAAATTTTTGAAATCATGTCTTTTTACGTTTTTTTGGATGAAGACCTCCCCCCTCCCGCTGGCACATCTTTTTCTATAGAAATCATGTCTTTACACTTTTTTTCTAAGAAATGATGTCTTTTTCCCAGCACCTTAAGGTCTTATTGTGGAAAAAAACATTCAGACGGTTATAAGGTCAAGCCATTTATTCCGAAGTGCATTAAGGTCAAGTAATTTTTGGGGCTTGACCTTATAACCAGACCCCCCTAGGCGCACCTGTAGGTAGAAAGTGTTTTCCCTTATTACTGTAGAAAATGTGAAACCCATTATAGTGATACGAGTATATCAGAAAGTTATTTAATAGCAACATCCGAACAGCCAATCGCTGCCTATCATTATGATGAAGGTATTGCGGCTGAAAAATTACCCATCAAATATGCCGGATTGTCGTATTGTTTCCGACAAGAGGTTGGATCCCACGGTCGCGATACGACCGGTATATTTCGGGTTAAACAATTTCAAAAAGTTGAACAATTTACATTTTGTTCGCCTCATGACGACATTAGTTGGAACGAGTTAGAAAGAATGATTCAAACTGCCGAAACGTTATATAAGGTAATAGCAACGTCTTAAAAATGGATCCTAAAATTCGGAATTTTTCTAAAATTATTTTGGCCGAAATTTTTTGGGAAGGAACAAACTTTTGATCAGAGGTCACAAGGTTTTAAGAAAAAAAAAAATGTAAAAAAAATGTGGTTTTTAGAGTTATATTATTTAACACTTGTTACCGGTGAACACTAATGAACTAAAACTACAGGGGGTATGGTAAGGGGCCCTTACTAAGGCCTTACTAAGGGCACTACCCTAAAACGGAGACATCCAAAAGGGGAGATACGTTTTGGCGCTAGAAAGCAGTTTAAAGGCCATTTTCAGGTTTCTCCGTTTTCGGTCAGTGCCGTTATAAGGTCTCAAGTTAAGGTGCAATAAGGTCAAGTCAGTTTTGTGGGCTTGACCTTATAACCTGATCCCCTTGTAGTCTTTTTCGAAAAAAAAATCAATAATTATATTTATACATTCCATATCAGTTTTAGACCTTATGACTCCGCCTTTGCCCGATGTAGACGAACTTATTAAAAATATAATTTTGAAAAAGGTTTACTTTAAATTATTTCATAGGAGCTTGGAATAGCCTACCGTATTGTCAATATTTGTTCTGGCGCGTTAAATTTGGCCGCAGCTAAAAAGTATGATTTGGAAGCTTGGTTTCCAGGAAGTCAGGCGTTTAGGGAACTCGTTTCGTGCTCAAACTGTTTGGATTATCAAGTTAATGGTCACAACAAGAAATTTTAATTAAACAACATAATCAACATGATTTACCTTATAATGTTGGGCCGTATATAAGGTCAATGCACATATATGAGGAAACCATGTCTTTCTTTTAGAAACTTAAAGTCTCTTAAGGCTAAATTTAAAATTTATTTAAATGATTTGAAATAGTCTAGAGTAAAATAGGCAAAAAATTAAATTTTTTTGCACTAAGGTCAAGTCAGTTTTTTTTCAAGATAAATCATGTCTTTTTTTCACTTTTTTTTGGGTGAAGACCTCCCCCACCCCCGCTCGCCATATTTTCTGGGGAAAAATTCAGCAAAAATGTAAAAAAAATGGAGTTGGTTATAAGGCAGTTTTCAAAAATGCATTTAAGGTCAAGTCAGTTTTTTTTTGACCTTGACCTTATAACCAACCCCCACCTGGGGTGTAGTTTTTCAGAAACTTTTTGGATGGTTTGAAAGTCAGGTCCGGTTTCGACCTTATAACGACCCCCTATGACGTGTATTACCGTATGGGGACTCTCCAACTGTGAGGCTTTGAAAAATTTTCCTGTGCTTTGTAACGCTATTCTGACGTCACCCTCAGAGTCTGAGCTTCCCCATACGGTATATTTTTATTCTAACTAGTTGTCACCATATCGCCCAGCCCGTAATTTAAATATTCGCTTTGGCGAGACAAAACAAATGAACAAAAAGCAGGACTTTGTGCACATGCTAAACGCCACCATGTGCGCAACGACGCGCGTAATGTGCGCGATTTTAGAAACCTATCAAGAGGAAGGCGGCGTGCGCGTGCCCGATGCGCTCCACCCCTATATGCCGGCAAAATGGAAAGAGTTTATTCCCTTTGTTAAGGAGGCCCCAATCGAGGTGGAGGCACGCAAGGCGGCAGAAAAGAAAAATAAATCACAAAAGAAAAAGTAAATAAGAAGAAAAAAAAGTCAACTAACATATACTAGAAGGTCGCGGTTTTAATTTGTTTTCAGTACAACCTGAAGAAAGAGTAATTTGTCGACATTTTTGAAACAATAATAGATAAGCAGGAATATGTAATTTTTTTCAATTACGTTTGTTCAAATTACCCTTTCTTTTCTTTGCACTTGCAGACGGTTGAAACTGTGCCACTAGACTGTTTTCCAGAAGAACACTAAATTATATCCAGACAGTCATTTTTTTATCCGATAACCTGCGCATTTAAGGATAAAAAAAATAAGTGCTGATCGCTGAAATCTACTGGATTGCTCGTTGTCATTTTGTGTTTTTTTTTGTAACTAAATAATAAATCAGGGCCTGGGTTGCATAGGTGCAAATAAAACTCGCAAAAATTATTTGAAATTATTGTTAGATCGGACGGGATTTGAAAATTGACCCACTAGAAAAATGAGAAACATGCTGGTTAGGCTTCAAAGAGGTGGTGCTAACTTTAAACTTCTAAGGTGTAGCATATGGTTCATTATAAGGTTTTTTTCTGCACAGGGGTTCGTAATTACTACTTATTATATAATTTATAAGGTCTGACATTGTGGCCTTTATAAGGTCATGTCAGTGTTTTACACTCTTGTTTGACCGTTATAAGGTCAAGCCAGTTTTTTTTCAACATAAATCATGTCTTTTTTTATGCTATAGGCTATAACCACCCCCTTTTAGTGGATATTACTACAGGTGCCACTGTAGATATTACTTGGTTTTTTATATTAACGTATTCAAGTGGCGCCGGAATTCATTGTATACTTTTATTTTCATACTTTTATTCCCGACATTCTGGAACTAGTTGTGCAGTGCAACCCTCTTATTGTGCACGACTGTCAAGATGTGAATTTTACGAGACTTCTATTTTGTCGTTCGAAAGAACCTACAGGGGGGTCTGGTTATAAGGTCACAAAAGGTGACCGCTATAAGGTCAAGTCATCTTTTTTGCACTAAAAATTTTTAAATGGTTATAATGTCAAGTCATTTTTTTTTTGGAGTGCATTAAGGTCAAGTCATTTTTTTCGAGCTTGACCTTATACCAGACCCCCCTGTATAGAATCCTATAGCCACGTTTTTCGGAATCGCAATATGCACAACTAGAAGGTCAGGACTGTTTAGTCAAACAAACTTTTGATGTTTCTTTTTTATAACCATGATTTCGATTAACACATTTTACAAGTTAACTAACAATTGTTTACCATTGTCCATTTACGTGATAATTTAACAAACAGGACATAAACAAATGTGTTTTAGAGATGTGAAACCTGAAAAGGTGTCGTCAAAAACCAACGAAGAAAAACAATTAAATGAGCTTTTTGGTGATTTGTCGCGCGTCGAAAACCAATCAAAGCTCAATGACTACTTAATGGATAAGTCCTATTTGAGTTCTGTATCATTTCCAACGACACTAGATTCGACCGCATTTAATTCCATTCCAGTTAGGGTACCCACAGTTTTAAACAGCACCTTGATTTTGTAATACATTTTTTCGAGAATAGGTCGCCAGATTTCCAAGACGGTTCTTACAGGGTTCTTATATGGTTACAGGGGTGGCTATCATAAGTTTTGACATTTTGACCGTCATAAGGTCAAGTCAGTTTCAACATAATTCATGTCTGTTTTGTTGGGCGACCGGTTTTTATCAGTTTTTTTTTTTGTGGGCACCCTAATTTTAGAGAAGCCAAAGGCTGACTTTGTAAATCTAGTCCGATGGTGGCAACATATAAA